>JAUCNO010002908.1:0-10292 GCA_032353835.1 Enteromius viviparus | reverse complement strand
ACAACAGACAAGTCTGACAATTTGAGATCTACTTTGACGTCTGCAGCGTACGGACAGATTCTTCACAATAAAGAGAAATTTGCTTCCAATCCAAAGTCTTTCTCCTGGTCTTCTTGAAGAAAGTTCACAACAGCAGTTTACAATAACTGTTTAAAATCGTTGGTTTTTACATTTTGTACTTTTTTGTTTCTGCTGCTGTTCTCAACTTCACGTTAATGAAACTGATTTCAGCTTTGTAAACTATCAGAGGCTTTAGTTTGTGTAAAATCTGTTCATCAGGTGTGTTTGGTGAGACAGTGTCAGTGACGGAGGGAGACTCTGTTACTCTATACACTAATGTTACTGAAATACATGAAGGTGACAGCTTAGAGTGGAAATATGGAGCTGATGGAGAGAATAAGACTATAATAAAGAAAATCAGCAAAACTTCTCCACACAACATTTCTGATGAGAGATTCAGAGACAGACTGAAGCTGGACGATCAAACTGGATCTTTGACCATCACAAACATCACAACTCAACACACTGGAGATTATCAGTTAACTGCAGCGATTCTGACATCAAAAGTATTTAGTGTTTCTGTCTATCGTGAGTAAAAAACATTTGTTGAGATGCTCACATATTTTATTTACATAGTCAAATGTTTACTCATTTTATATTTTGAGATGACAGACACATTCAGTGACACTCAAGACCCACTCATCACTAAACTGATTAGACTGAATAATTCACAATGCTAAAAATCAGATGAATGATCATATTTTCCTTATTATCTCCTGTTTTCAGCTCGTCTGCCTGTTCCTGTCATCAGCAAAAACTCTTCAAACTGTCCATCATCATCTTCATCATCTTCATCTCAGCATAATTGATTACTGCTGTGTTCAGTGGTGAATGTGGGTCATGTGACTCTCTCCTGGTACAAAGGAAACCAGGATATTGTCCAGCATCAGTGTGTCTGATCTCAGCATCAGTCTTTCTCTACCTCTGGAGGTGGAATATCAGGAGAACAACACCTACAGCTGTGTGCTCAACAACACCATCACAAACCAGACCACACATCTGGACATCAGTCAACTCTGTCACACATGTTCAGGTATGTTGCTGGTTATGTTAACATGTGTTTAAAAAGGTAATATATGGCATATTACATTTTATTGTCAGATTCTTGTTTTTTTTTTTTTTTTCTTAATAGAACAGGACCTAGCCTTATACACAGTGCTGATTTCTGCTGCCGGATCTCTGTTGATTGTAACTGCAGTCATAATTTTCTGTATTTGGAAGAGATTTAGAAAAAACGATCAAGAAGGCAAGTGTCTTTTAACACAATTTACACAATATCACAATTTAGTGACAATTAAGTTTTTCACATAAAACAAGAAATTCACTTTATTTGGTTAAACATCGCATCTGTGTTTGATTTTTAAGTTAGTTTTATGACAAAAACATACTCTGCTAGAAACATTAGCTCCAAGTTGTTGTTTTTTTAAATAGATCTAGTTTAGATTGGGATTTCTTGTTTTATTCTTGCTGTTATTGCTGTTGTTATCAGTTCAGACTCGTGAGGAAGAGATGACTTATGCTGAACCAAAGTTCTACAAAAGAAATACACATAAATCAGTAAGAGCATTTATTTCTGTTGTGTGTCTGTTTATCAATAGATGCCCTAATTGTGTAACTAAACTATTGTGTCCAATTAATTTAAAATATCATTCCAGTAATGTTCTCTCTGGAGCAAGATATAAAAATGTAATTTTTTTTTTTTTTTTACAAAACATTTTTATGTAGACTTCATATATACAATGTATTCACATTTCGAATGAATTTGTCACATTTATTTTATTTCACATATTTTATTATTATATCATATGTGATCTGTATTTCTTTAACAGAATATCAAAGAGGAAGGACATGTAGAGTATGTACCTGTCAGCAAGTGGAAGCTCCCATGAAAACTGAAGGTTTTGGGACCACATGATAATTACCAATCATAATTTACACCTACTGTATATAAATATATATCCTTTGTTTGGTCTGTCAGTGCCTGAAGGTCTTTGGAAAAGTTAAAGTGGATGTGTTGTGTGGCCAAGTACAAAACTCTAAATTTGTGCTCTTCAATAAAATCATCCAAGTGTACACAAACACAACAGCGAGTATTAAAATGCACACACCATGTAATCATCTGACAGCAGAGACTCTGATTTTGTTAACCACACAAACCTTGCACTTTCAGCATTTCATTAAATAGAAAGTGCACACACCACTGCATAGAGCGCCATCTAGTGTTCAAAATAAGACTCTGGAAGCGTGTGAAGAGTGTACTTCAGCCGCGGCATTGTGGGTGGGCCTACTGGGCCTGGGCCCACCCACTTGCACTTAGGCCCACCCTGAGTAACTGCCAGATACACACACACATATATATATGACATTGTCGTGAGAATTTACATTAACCAATACATTCATTTTGTTCAAGTATGTCATCGACGTTAAGTGTTTGTGACAGGAGCTCTATGCTCACCTCACGCCTAAACTCGCTCTGTCTGCTAACATTCGAGAGGGATCTTACATCAACTCTTGATTTCGATGAAATAATTGATGTATTTAAAAGCCGACCTCGCTGACTACTTCTGTGAAACACATAACAGGGATGTGTTATTGATGACAGTATGGAGGATCAGAAGTTTCTCTTCTTCCTTGGTTGCCAACTGTTGTTTTTATTTTTGCTTATTTTTACCTTTTTGTTTTTGTGATCTGGGTGCTATTATTAGGCCAAACAGTGCGAAAACTTTGGCATGATTTTCAAAAGTCAAAATGTCTCTTTAGGACACGGATGTTTAGCTACTCTGTTCGATATGCAGGTTTTGGTTATTAGCCTGTTTTTTCCTTATTCTAAATGCTTGAAGTCCGTTATATGATTTAAATATGAATGTACTCCACCTGTGTTTTAACAATGTGGTATCCCAATAGTTTTTCACCCATGCTATTTAACTTTGAATATTCATTTTAATTCAAAATTGTTCATGTTAGTTTCGTTCAGCGGTATACAGCAGCAAATACATTTTTTTTTTCATGATCAAAAGAAGCAGATAGACGATTAATCATAACCTGCCTCTTAACATGTTCTGACTCAAGAGTGTTTGAAATGCAAATTCATTCACTGTCTCACCAACCCAACGTCTCACTGTCTTCATTGCCCCCACTTTTTTCATCTAGGGATTTTCCACTTTCTGAAAGCTATTGCAAAAATAGGTCTAGTAAAATTATCATCCATTATTTATGAATGTACTGCTCTGGGAATAGACATATTATCAATAACAGCAAGACTGTTTGACTATTAAAGTCAGAAGAGTAAAACATAAACAGAGTCCATGGTTTTGTGACAAAACAACAGCAATTGAGTTAGAGCCTACTTCACAGAAAGAGAGCCAAGGAGGTGGAGAGTCATGATGTTATGGTCCAAAGACCAGAAGACTGGAACAATCAAGGACAGCAGCAGAGCCTGAGGGGGGCGTAGACAAAAGGGTGGCAAAGTCTGACTCTGGTAGAGCTGACTGACTGAGATAGCTCTGGAAGGCTAAATGGCTAATGGTCCATGACAGAATGAGATACTGAGAAAAAAACTTTAATTAAGTTTTATCTTAATAGTTAATATCTTCAGTTCAAATGTTTTTAATATACATATATATACATACTGTATATATATATAGCCTACCATGGGAAAACGTTGAGAACTACTGCTCTAGCCGCTGAGCGTGTACATCAGCTGTACCTGCACACATTTAAGGGTAGATGGGGTACATCTGCGGCTATTTGGCATGCACAAATCGGTATTGCGTAATTTGTGACGCTGAAAAATACTTGATATTTGTATTATTGTAAAAACTAGGATTAGGGTTTAGGTAAATGTAGACATTAATAAAACAATAGCTTTATTTAACTTTTTTTAGTTTTACAATCGAGCTGCTTTATCCCTTGTAGTCACAACTATTGTACACTCATTATTGCTATACATGAGATAGAATGAGTGCATTTGATAGTTGGGTCAGAAATCCCAGGTACTTTTTGTGAGGTCAGCCATTTGTGGTGTCTGAAAACAAAACAGACTAGTTGGTCCATTTTGAATGTTCTGTTATCAGCTTTTTGTTTTTTTGTTCTCCTGCAGGAATCAGTGACCGAGGCAGTGTATGGAAATGGAAGCGATGGTCAAATAGACTACTGTAACTGCAGAAAGTATGTCCTTTTAGTTTGGTTTACATTTTTGGCACACACTCCCATGAACCTGTTGTAATGTTAGAAATGCTATTCACAGATATTACCCAAAAACTACACTGTTCTAGATTGAGTTTATGAACATTTACACAACTTTGATCATCCTTTCACAGTGCTCTTTTGTCATTATGTTATAAAACTAAATGCAAACAAAAAACAGTATTCTCTGTTCCTGAAATCACAAACTCTTGGAAACTGCTTTCATACAGTATGTGCACCTACTGTCCCATGTCATGACCCAGCGATCAAAGTGAAGAAAATCTTGAAGGAACAAAGAATGAAGAAGCTTCACAGGAGTGCTAAATGAAGATACACAAGTAAATCCAATGCAGAAGTCTTTCATGTCATTAAAAAAAAAAAAAAATAAATAAATAAAGTTTAAAATTTCCTCCTCTTTCATACTGTATGTGAGAATAATTATTTGTCTTACATTTGCAGTAAAAAAATAAATAAAATCATAATTTATTCAAATTTCAAACATAAAATGCTGATTCCTTCAATATACTGTAGCTGAAGACATTTTGAAGTCAAGTAACAAACAATATTTTTCCTTGCATCCTTTACTTGTATTCTAAGGGGATTGAGCTAAGATAGCAAGGTTATACAAATAAGAGATGAAAAAAGCTTCTTCATTTTTAGAAATTGAATCCTAAAAATAGTAAAAAAAAAAAAAAAAAAAAGTTCCCTACTAAAAAGTTGAAATCAAATCCCAGAATTCCAGTGCTTAAAATTAGTCTAAAAAAATCTACAAAATATTGTTAAATAAGCTACAGCACACACAATTGTTCCCTTAAGTTGTTTATTTTTAAATATTTCTTGCAGTGCAATTTAAAGTCGAATTAAAACATGATAAAGGAAAGTATGATATACAAACTTTAGTCTGCAAAACTGTATAAACCTTTAATATAAAATGGCTTATAAAATGGCAGATTCAATTTTGTAATACACCTTTCCTCACTTTGTAGTACATTGTAAAAAAAAAAAAAAAAAATGGCAGCTGTGTTTTCCAGAATAAAACCGTGAAAATATGGTAACAATTGTTTTTGTTTTACAGTTGCATGTGTAATTTACAATACTTATTGCATGTAATGTAACACCCTAATAAACATAACCGATACAAAAAAAAAAAAACTAAGATGAAACAGTTTAAAAAAAAAAAAAATAGAAGACTAGCATTTCCTCTTTAATTGCACTGCACACCACATGCCCAGCTCTATTCAACAACCTTAACCCAACCTGGTGGAGAAAACATCTGTACAAATGTAAACTGTTTCTTCAAATCTGATTGGTTAATCACAATTTTTCACTTGGTAAAATCAGGTTAGCGTTCTTTCAGCAGCATCACGTGCACTGATTCAGTCCTCCTGGTGGTGGTGGTAGAAGATGAATCCGTAAAAGAAGAAATAGCCTTTTCTGGCTGTAAACTGTAGACAAAATATGTAAGTTTTTCTGCGTTAAAATATTTGCAAAATATATATAATCAGCAAGTAAATTCCAAATCACCTTTTTCGTCTTATCCCGAATCACTACAGCGCACTTGTAATTAGTGCTTATATTCAGCCTGTTCAGGTCGTCATCGCTTCGGAGTAACACATACCTGCATGAATCACCATAAACAAATTTAGAGAAGTAGCTCTGGTTAGAATCTGCGGGATGCGTGAAGTACTGATTAACTGCTACAAAAAAAGCTTTTTCTAACCTGTTTTGCAGATATGGCAGATGTGTCTCTTAGGGTCCTCATCTAAGATTACAGTCGATGCACTTGAGCTGTTGATAGTGTCAGACTTCTCAGATATTGTCAAAAAAAATCTATTAATAAGGAATGACAAAGTATTAAAATCTAACATCTAAATTTAAACTTCTTTTAAAATCAAAAAAGCCATAATTTGGGAAAACACCAGCAGCAGTAAGCACCACATTGCCTTGTCCAGTGAGATCACTAAATATCAACTCTGTTTAATACCGAAATTAAAATTTTTGCTGATTACATTAACCGTATAACAAATACAACAAAGTTTGGACAAATAAATAACATTTAAAACTGGGGTCAAACTTACATTTCCAGTAGATAGGCTGTAGCTCTTCAGGAATGTGATGGTAGTAAACAAACTAACCGAACAGCATTCAGGTGCAGGTGAACATTTCAGCCACATCACAATATTCTAGAATATAAATCAGTAAAACAATAATTACACAATGACACTGGACAAATTCACCAGATGAACAAGCTTTAAAACTTTAAGAAACTGAAATATAAAACATATTTAACAATTAGATTTTACCTTTACTTTTAAAGCTTGGCAGAACTCCATCACTTCATCCTCATGAGTTGCTTGGCGTGAGAAAAACTTGGAAGTGAGAAAAACTGATCTCAAATGTCTCACAGTTTCTTTTCAAGTACATTAGTTATAAAACATTTCAACAATGAAGACAATAGGTTGGAGACAAAAACATCAATTGATATCAATAACAATAACAGTACTTGCTTGATATTTTCTTGCGTGGTCAGTTTTTTTAAATATCACATTATTTTTAAATGAATATAAATAAATATTTGCTTTATAACCACAAACATTCTACAACACTCCAAATAAATACTCAAAGCAGCTTCCCGTTGACAACATCAGAGTAATAGTGATGTTTACTGACCAATAGTGATGTTTGCTGCTTAAATTAGGTGTAAAATCACTGTCATCCAAGATGCAATATTCACTAGTGCTTTCAACAGCACTGTTGTAGAGATGTCAAAAGTAATACTGTAAAGATGTAGCATTACATCACTACTTGGTCAAAATGTCCATTTTGATGAGGTACTGTATAATATATATATATATATATGTTTAGAGACAGTTTGAAATTATTGTGAAAGACCTTGTAGTGTTACACTACTACTGCTCATACTGGACATACATACATGATCCAAAACATAATATGAATTAGTAGAAACTGTTACTGGTTAGTGGTTGACCGATTTTACAGGCAATAGAAAGCAAACATACTGATGTTGTTTTGTTTTTTTCTTTCTTTTACTAAAGTCTGGAATACACTACGCGATATGTGACTTGATTTCCCCCCTGACTTTACAGTCTGAACAAGGTGATGTTAAGGAAAGTCAGAGCAAGTCTCCAGATTAAAGCTGACAGATCCCACAGAAAATCTGGTAGTGTATTATGGTTACAGACTCTGATTTTTAGTTTCAGACATTAATTCTATCTAAAAATCTGTTCAGATTTTAAAAGTCGTGTAGTGTATTCCAGCATTAATGCAGCATCTAATCAGCATATTAATTAGTTTATTATAATGACATGAGAAGAAGCACAGTGGTGTACTGTAGGTGTTATTGTCAGTGTTTTAAATCTAAGTCCTGCTCTGTGCAACCTTGTGTGTGTCAGTGATTTGTCTTTAGAGGTCACTTCGGTGCTGTATAACGAGAGTGGACCAGCTCAGTCACTCCAGCAATGGACATAAACTGGGAAAACTATTGTGCAGATTTTTAAAGATAACCAGTTGTTCCAACAACCCACTATCGCTGAACAATCAGTCAAGCTCTAACCATCACACGATTTCTCTTCATGACCTAATTTTCTTCTCAGTTCATATTCAAGTAGTCTTGCATAGCCAGACCTTCAGACTGACGGATGAAGGTCTGGAATTCATAGCGGCTTTCTTTACTCAAAGCCCACCCATAATGCCGTTTGACTGACATGTCAAACAACCAATCACAGTTCGTTTCGTTCAGCGTCACGTTTCGGGGTGTGGAAATGTGACCACAACAACAGAACGCCGTGCAACAAGTCATTCAGCATAGAAAGTCCTGATGAGATGCTTGCGGTAAACATCCGTTTGAAGCAAATCTCTCCACTTTTTAACACCCACAAGCAATTCTGGAGAACCGAACACAATAATGAATCAGCCAGCTGCGATGTCAGCATCTGTTGTTTCATGTTTGCCAGCAAACGCAGATGATATTCCCTTCTCAGTTAGGTACTGTAACTTCACTTGATCTTCCATAATAGATAGGAGGGGACGCAAAGTAAAACTAGTAAAGTAGAATCGCATATTTTTGAGAATCAGCCCATGCTCCGTGGGTGTGACTTCTGAGGCTGAGACAAATATTCAAGTAACAAGAATGTAAGTGCTTAAGAAAGTGCTGTTTGTTTCTCAGTTTGGCTAAACACATCCTGTCACCAGATGCAGAGGCAGAGTGGGACTCAATTTCAGCCCTGGAGTTTGATGCCCACTTTTTGGGGGGGGATTTTGATTTTGTACTGGCCTCTATTTTGTTCACATAACACAACAGGGGAGCAAGGTGTCCAAAAAAAAAAAGTAATAATAATAATTGTCAATTAAATGGGAAAGCAATTAGTCAATCCGAGCCTGGCCAGATGTGTTGGTTGTGTCAGCAGCAGTTGACTGTTCTCCTTTTAAATCACGCAGGATTATTTCACTTAACTGATCTGTCTGATTAGAGGTCATCTCTGGGTCCCCCCTGTAAGAAAACATTCAAAATTTAACGTGCTTTCAGAAAATTAAGGTTTCTCAAACTTTCAAAATACTAATGACTTGCAGTCGTGTTCTGTCTACTCATATAGTATGATACAACTCTTGTCAGATGTAATGTGTGCTATAAATAAATACTGCTCAAAAATGGTTGTTAATACACTATTCTCAATTGCAGGCTTGGAACCGGAAACATCCAGCAGATTAGTTTTAAATCTCATTTACTATTAAGCAAGAATAAATGTAATACTGCATCATGTGATTATTTGCAAGTAATTAAAAAAACTAAACTTTTAATGTTGCAGTAAAATTCACTTAAACTACTGTATCTGTACATATAGATTGCTTAAAATATTGTATCAGTAAGTATTAATAGGAGTGTTGGTTATTGCAGTTATTACTAGCTCTTTTAATATAGTTTTGTTTTTATGTAAACTGTGATTTGGTTTATTTAGGAGAACTTTTCTCTTGACACCACCTCACCTGTATACTTCTGTTTGCATGAAAAAAGAGTGAAAAAAGTATTTGAAAGTAATTTTGACTTGCTGCAGAAAGACGTTAAATAATTTATGTAAAAGAAAAAAATTATAGTTGCATTAAAATAATTACATAAATTAATTTATAAACAGTATTAACTCAGAAATTTCTACTAAATTAAAATATATATATTTTAATATTATCAATGGTGATTGTGATTACTTAAAAATATAAACATACATATTCCCTTTGAAATTGCTTGTAAATTTCATGAATAATTTAACAGAAACTTTATTTAAAATATTACTCCAATATTATTAGTGTTATTTACCACCTATCATTATTGTATTATTTACTGGAGTTCTTTTAAATCACACTGCACAATATAATAATAAACACATTTCTTGTTAAATTAATTGTAATACTTACATTCTGGTTTACTGGTTCATAGCTTTTGTGTTTGATCACAACAGCAACAGCAACAGCCACAAGCAGAACAACAACAACAACTATTGCTGCTATAGCACCTGATGACAAACCTGAGTCTGGAACAATACAGAGATGCATTGTGTTTTATTGCTGCATTACTAATCTGCTTTTACAAATCTCTCAATACAAAGTGAATTATACTCACCAATGACTAAAACACTAAAGCTTTTCTCACTAGTGATGCTGATGCCGATGCTGATGCTGCGGCGACGGCGGCGCATGTTGAATCTGTTTCTAGTGGTCTTCAGTTTATAAACTCCGGCGTCTTCTATTTTGATGTCTTTGATGGTCAGGGATCCAGTCTGATGATCCAGCTTCAGTCTGTCTCTGAACATCTCTTTACACTGATCACCTGTACAGATACTACTCTCGTCTCCGGTGATTTCAGCAATGATGAGAGTAACATGAAAATACCATGTCATCACATCATTTGTTTTTCTTTCTACAAAAGTGTCTAAAGTGACAGACTCTCCCTCCTTCACTTCATATTGTTCAGCAGCAGAAACACCTGAAACATAAACCAACAGCTGCTGGAGGATCTTTTTGCTGAACCATAAAAT
>JAUCNO010002907.1:0-10295 GCA_032353835.1 Enteromius viviparus | reverse complement strand
AGGTCAAAATTTACTAGTATTCCTATCTTTGTGGGGACAATTGGTCCCCACGAGGATATAAAAACCTGTACACACAGATTCACTTTAATGACACACACACACACACACACACACACAGATACACTCTTATAAACACACAGAGTTTCTGCTGTCACAGAACTGATTTTGTGTCCAGACCTTGATGTATATTTCGGAGGTGAACAGAAGTGATTTGTGTGACGCTGGATTTGTGTTCAGGTGGTGAAGTACTGGCCGGAGATCGGGAAGTGTGGCTTCCTCGTCTGGAGATACCTGCTGAGACGTGATGACCTGGAGCCAGCGCCCTGGACCCCTGAAGGCATCGAGCGCAGCAAGAAACTCGGCCTTAAAGTCCAGGTGTGTGTGTGTGTGTGTGTGTGTGAGAGACAGAGAGAGTGTGTCTAGTGTGGGTGTGTTTTTGTGTACAGTTTTTGTATGTTGTATGATGTACTCAAATGTGAACAGTAATATAATGTAAACAAAAGTGGCAAAAGTACCAGAGCCATTACACACGTTTTGGTGCCACAAAGTGGTGTGTGTGTGTGTGTGTGTATAATATCCTAATAAAATAAAAAAAAAAATGTATCATTTTGACTCATACAGTGTATTGTATTGTTGTCTATTGCTACAAATACATCTGTGCTGCTGATGACAGATGTTCATGTGTGTGTGTGTGTGTGTGTGTTTCAGTACCCTCCAGGGTATCTGGAGGCTATGGCTAATAAGACGAAGCGCGAGGCGACGGTGCGATCGGTGGGCAGCTCGACGCGCGGCAGAAAGAGAGGAAGACCTCGATCCACCCGACCGTCCAAAAGAGTCCAGGAGGAAGAGGAGGAGAAGCCTGTGGAGAACACAGAGGAAGAGCTGCAGAGCAACGGCAGCGCAGACGCTCACGAAGAAGAGGAGGAGGAGGAGGAGAGCTCGGGTACATCACACACTCCTCTATAAACACCTCAGAATAACTCACCTGAGATCCAGAGGAAGATGAAAGCCTAAACAGTTCACAATATAACGTTTTGTGCTCCAGCGTCACAAATGTGGAAAAAAAACCTACAAGTAACTACAAATGAGTGTGTGTGTGTGTGTGTGTGTGTGTCAGGTGTGTGTGAGCCGCAGGAGGAGCCGCAGGTCAAGCGTCTGAAGGAAGTGGAGTCGTTCGTTCTGTCAGAACAGCAGAGGAATCTGATCCAGGAAGATGAACCGAACAGGAAGCTGTGGGACGAGGCGCTGAGCTTCCTGTCGGAGGGACCGGTACACACCTGACCTACACACACAGTATATTAAGAGTGTTTTATGGCTCACACAGCCTGATAATGTGTATGTTTTCCAAAGATATCTTCATGGCAGGCTGAACTTGTCATAAAGTTAGTGATAACAAGGCCCGCCCATTTAGAGGACAGATCTGATTGGATACTTTACTCTCCCATCGATTTACTATTACTTATGTACGTTTATTTCCAAAAGAATAATGCTAAAACACACAAGCTTAAAGTAAAGTAAAACTATGATTAAAATGAGAACAAAATATAAAAATACAAATATATTTAAAACATTTAAAAAAAACAATAGTATCTCAGTGAAATAGCACTGTCCTGATGCATGACTTCCTGTTGTCCTGCAGAACTTCCTGCGGAAGGTGGAGCAGCTGTTCATGTGTGTTTGTTGTCAGGAGCTGTCCTTCCAGCCCGTCACCACCGAGTGTACACACAACGTCTGCAAGGTGTGTGTGTGTGTGTGTGTGTGTGTGTGTGTGTGTGTGTGAGAAAGAAAGAGAGAGTGTGTGTGTGTGTGTCAGTAACAGTGTGTTCTGGTCTCCTCCAGACGTGTCTGCAGCGCTCGTTCCGCGCCGAGGTCTTCTCGTGTCCTGCCTGTCGTCACGATCTGGGCAAAGACTACGCCATGAGCCTCAACAAAACCCTGCAGCTGCTCCTGGATCAGTTCTTCCCTGGATACAGCAAAGGACGATGAATCTGATTCACAAAAATACGGACAAAGATCTGCTCTCTGCACAAGCGTCTCTCACACACTCACACACACACACACACACACACACACCAGCCTGACATCTGTGTTCACGACCGCAAACCCAACGGATTCTGGGACTCGAACCCCTCGACACATCATCAGTGTCTGGATCAGCAGTGACCACAGACTTTTCCCGAATCAGTCCTGCAGTCATGTTACGCAAGAATCAAACCCTGTCAAAAACACTCCCGACTCATTTCACCCAAATAAAAAATAATTATAGCAATTATTATATAATTATAGTTAATAATTCAAATAATAATTATATATAATATTATATATATATATGTAATATAACATTTTAAATCAACACAATTATATGAAATGAAATGTATTTGTAATTATGTAACTAAATATTTATTAAATAAATAAGAAACACATACATATAAAATAATTATATTTTGCATAAAAGAAGCCGATTTAATTCTAATTTGCATCGTGACACACTTAAACACATTTTATCCCAAATTCTTGTGAATGTGTCCATATGTTTTAGTTTTGAGTTATTTTCATTTCTCTTCAGTCTCAGTGATTTTAAGTGTAATTACTGTTAAAAAAGAAAGAAAAATTATTAAACAAGCATAAAATTAGATGCAGTGCAACAAATACAGTGTGTAAATGCTTTTAATGTGTATCGATTTTATATTTACTTTTACTATTTAAAATATATAAATCCAATTTAACAAAAATAATATATCGTTTTTTTTTTTTGCATAATATTGGCATAAAATGTGTTTATATTTAATAAAAATAATGGCACTCTTTAAAATATAATGAATGGTCTTTGAAATAGGCTTCCTTTTCTAAATGCAAAATATAATTTTTTGTACCGTCGATTAATTTGGGAGTGAACTATGAGTCAAACGTGTTCTTGACGGGAATCTAACGACTGAATCTTTGACTCTCTGCTCTAAGCTCAGAGCTCCAGATCTGCTGATGTTTCTCCTCCTCGGCGACAGATGGAGCGAATCCGCTGCTCAGTCATCGTGAACGCCACCCGGAGCGTTCATCCGTTCCCTGTTCGTTCCCTTCGGTTGTTTGTTGCTCGGCCTGTTCGTCTCTTTTCGTGGTGATGTCGTTCTTCTCAAAGATTTCTGCTTTTGTTTTTCAGGAACTGCAGATGTACGATGTTTTTCCCGCTCGTCTGTGACGTGTTTCATTCCCACAGCGATATCCCGTCTTTGATTTCCAGTGCTGGCTTTCCTCTCGTCCGTGATCTTGGCTGTTTTCTCTCACGCTCTCGCTCTTCTGCTGCGCTTTCCTGTGGTGTTTTATGTTTTATTGCACTTACTGACGATGAGAAATGAGATTGTGAGGGAGCCGTCGGTTTATTTTCCTACCTGTTCGACTTTCACCATTTGCTCTTTCAGTGTGGCAAATCTGACCTGCGGTCCCAGCAGAAACATCGCTTCGAATTGTGATTCCGATTTTTATACATGGTATAATACTTGTTATGTACTTATTAAATATTTTGATTCCAGATTCACCATGTGATCTTTTTTTGGTTGTCTGTCATTATAAGTTCAGCATTTGATGGAAATTTGTTTAGCGCAGAGAAGAGACGGGTCTGTGGAAGCTTGTTTTCGACACATGCTAAAAAGGTAAAAAGGTTAATTGCAATAACTTAATTTCTTTTAAAAGTCCGAATTGCAAGATACATTAAAATTGCGAGATGTAAATTGCGAGTAAAAAGTTCTAATTGCGAGATGTAAATGCAGAATTCCAAGATAAAAAACTGGAACTGGAATTGTGAGTAAAATGTCGTAATTGTGAAAAGTAAACTCATAATTGCGTATAAAGTTGAAATTATGAGACGTAAAAATGTTTTATTGCGATTGCGAGTAAAACGTCAAAATTGCGAAAAATAAAAACTCGAAAATTTCATTTAAACTTGGGATTGCAAGGAAAAAGTCAGAATTTCAAGTAAACGAAGAATTTGCGAGCAAAAAAAACGTAATTTTTATTGTGTTTCAGAAACAAGATTCCTTAGAGATCAGATCTGACATTTGGTGTTTTATTGTGATTGTCTTTTTTTGGGGTCTGTAAACATAATGGCATCCTTACCTGTATTTCTGTGAAATACCAAATTGTACTGAGATATTTCTCCTGAAAGCCCTTTAAAAAAATCAATGGAGATCTGAAACAGACACCGTTTGATCTCTTGTTTTCGATCTCATGAGTTACTCCTTTAGCTGTTTTCACCTCGTTCTTCATGTAGTCTGAACATTCATTTAATTATCACACTTAAACTAAGATTTTATGTATTGTTTTTATGAATCGTTTCAGTGATAAATTCATGGAATGATTTAAAACCTTATTTTTTCTGAAACGGCAGGAGTGGATTTTGTAAATTTCAAGAATTGTTTTTTTTTTCTAAATAATTGAACCAAATATACAGTGTGTGTGTGTATTATGGTCTGGTTACTATGGTGACTCCAGCAGCTGTGAGAAGGTAAATTAAGCATCTGTTCTCAGTTCATCTGATCAAGGTCTACAGACATTTACTGTGTTGCCGTGGTTACTGCAGTTACTGTAACTTCTCCAATGAGCAGGGGTAGTTACTGTACTACGGTAAGTGGTTAATAGGTCAGCTCTTCACCACCACACTAACCCTAACCCTACTAGTTTCTCCTTCTATTTCCAGTGTGATAAATTAATGAAAGAATTTACATCAACCATGGTTTTATTTCTTTCTTACACTAAAGTAGATTAAAAATTAAATTCCTGAAGTGATAACTGGAGTCTAGTATCTGAACCGGTTCTCATATATACTGCGTCACAGCAGGCCATATTCATATTGAGTGCGTACTGCGCAGTATGTAGTATGTAGTGCACTATTGTGAACAGTCTTCAGTGATTTCAGATGAACTCTGGAGACATCTAGTGGTCACTGAGAGCTTCCTTCCGGAAGTAGTTATCAATCATAATTGTTTTTATTTTTTTCTAGCAGCAAACCATTTTTACATTGCAAGATTTTTATTCGCAAGAACAAATTTCTAAACAGTTTGCTGAGATTTCTAATACTGTGAAATCCTTTAAACTCATAAATAATATTTTTAAAGAACTTTTTCTTCTAGATCTTAATTTCCTAACCGACTGAAATTTAATTTTTAAATCTTTCCCTTTTAATTGTATGTTCTTTGTATTTTCTCCTTTATTATAGCGTAATACATAATAATATTTAAAGATTTTCTTTATAAAGAATTTGGAAGTGCCAAAGTATAATAATTAGGTATATCATAATATTAATATAATAATTACAAAAGAATTATATATAATATTAACGTTTTACACAATAAATAAAAATAGACTTTCTTTTTCTTCATGTTCTTTATTTTTATTTTTATTTTATCTTGGGCGTTTTGCAGGTTTTTTAAAACTTACCTAAAAAATTCAGACTTTCTGCTCAAGTTCAAATTTAATAATTCAATTCATAATTCAGAAATTAACTCAAGATTTACTCTGAAATCTTTAGTGGGAAAAATATTTTGATTTTGTTTATAATCTCAAAATATTATTTTGACGTAAAGAGAACAGCAGAGCAGAATCTGGGAGTTTTAAGTTAAATAAAATGAGAATGTTCTAGAATATTAATAGGTTCATGTTTCTGGAGCAAATGGAAAAATAATTAAGAGTTCAGTGCTTTTCTTTTCGTTGTTATAAACATGAGTTAAGTATTACCATGCTGCTTTACAAATTATGTAGGTTATGTAAAGTTGTATTTATTTCTGCAAACACACACAGACACACACTCGCGGGCGCGCGCACACACACACACACACACACACACACAGATAGCGCTGTGTTAATGTCGCCGTGTTTCTTCCAAGTCATTCTCTGAAAACACGCGTTTCGCCGCTGGTTCTTCGCAAAATCAGACAGATTTCCCTCCGTGACGCTGCAAAACTGCCGCGCTTCGGTTTACGACTGTGTTTACGGACAAATCGCGCCGCACTGGAACTATGAGCTTCAGCGGTCGGCGGGAGAGAAAGCGGCGGCTGCCCGACTCAGGCGAGCCCTCCCCGGTGTAAGAGCCAAATCGAGGCCGCTGTCGCTGCGGCCTAGTGCGGGCGGTTTAATGTTTCAGTCGACAACACAGAACAGCGCTCCGGTAATGTCGTAAATACTCACGAAACAGTAACACGATGACGAGAATAAGAGATTAAGGCAGGTTGAAGCACTTTAAATGAGTTTAAGCGGATTGTTTATTAAAAAGCATTGAAGTCTTGCATTATTAAATATTCATCAGGTGTTAATTAGCATGCTTATCGTGATCCTAGGAAGTTCTTTAAGTAGTGTATCTGAAGTGTTTTGTTTTGTCTTCAAACAGTGTCCATCAGGAACAGCAATGGCTTCTTGTGACGACCGATTGACGTTGATTAACAGATGATGCTGGAGGTAAGGTTACCTGTGCAGGTGAGCGAGGCCCTCAGCATCCCGGCTGGAGAATGAAGCTTCATTTGGACTCGTGCGAGAGCGCACACATGTGTGAATCCGCATCACACACCTCCCCGGACATGAACCCAAACCTCCGTTTGACCTTGGCCTCCTGCAACGGTTCGACTGACCGGTCAGGGCCGGAGACACTCACGACACACTGTGATGAAACCCCATCGGACGACGAGGATGATCTCACGCCAGAGGTCCAGCAGGCCTTTAGAATATTTCAGAGCTTCCTCTCAGAGAAGCATAAGTCTATCACGGCCCCGTTCTGGCGTCCCATGGGCCCCGGGGACCACGGCGAGATGTGCTTCAGAAAGATGGATGATAAGTTCGTGAATCGCGAGTACGAGTCCATCACTGCGTTCGTGGCAGATTTCAGACTGATGCTAGAGAACTGTTACCGCTTTCACGGCGTCGATCACTGGATCTCCAAACAGGCCCAGAAGCTGGAGACCATTCTGGAGCAGAAGCTGACCTTGCTGTCCAGGTAAAAACAAAAAGAGATGAGACACTGCGCGCAGAACCAGTGGTTTTCATGCAGTGGTCAATTTGGAGAGTTTGGTCCCTAATTTCGATTTCGTGTATTTTTCAGACTTCGTAAAAAGAAAACACCAAAATACAGATTTAGGTGTTCATGTCATTGCACTTCTGCACAAACAAAGAGACTGAAACGGGTTCAACAACAAATACTGATCTGGTTGATCATTTAGAGGCTTAAGTAGCAAAACCAGTCACCAGCAGCCCAGGGATATCTGTAGAAATAGACAACAATACGATGTATGGGTCATACTTTTTTTTTTTTATGTCAAAAATCATTAAGGTGTCAAGTAAAGATCATGCTCCATGAAGATATTTGATAAATTTCCTCCCGTAAATATATTAAAATTGCATTTTTGATTAGTAATATGCATTTCTAAGAACTTCATTTGCACAATTTTAAAGGTGATATCTCAATATTTAGATGCTCTTGCTCCCTCAGAATCCAGATTTGTAAATATTGTCCTCTCCTAACACACCAGACATCACTGGAGAGATTGTTTATTCAGACCTCAGAGGATGTATGAATCTCAATTAAAAAAAAACTGTCCCCCATGACCCCATGGTTTTGTGCTCCAAGGTCACACATGATATGATGCAGTATGTAAAAAAAAAAAAAAAAAAATCAATTTTAACTTATGTTAAGTTATGTTAAGTTAAGTTTTCAACTTGCACAAAAATCAAAACCTCAAAAAGAATAAAAAAACTCAAAAAGAAAAATCAGTTATGAGCTTCATTGAAGTTTGAGGAAAGATACTGCTGGCAAACCATTGGTCAGTTTTGGTCTCAATATTGGATTTTATATATATATATATATATAATGAAAATAATTATTATATTAATTTATTGCACTTAAATTCCAATCCCAATCGGTTTGTTTCTCTCACAGGCACTGAACTTTACAGTTTTATCCAAATGAATACAAAACTCCCTGGAAAAGCATTCAACTCTGTGTCAACCAAATCAAACAACTTTCGTTTTTCTGGTATTCATATGTAAATATATGTTAATACATTTTTAATTAGATAATGCCTAATTCTTGCGTATTTAAACGTAACTTTGTAAAACATGTAATGTCAGCTTTATTTAAATTAAAACCATATTTTCAGTGCTTTGACACTGAAAATACAAATATAAAATATATTTTTAATAATCAAAGGCATGTCTTACAAACTGAATTAATAAAACTTGAACAATTCCTTTTTTTAATTAAAATTTTAACAATAGCATGACCCTCTTTTATCTCCAAAATTCCATTAAAGTTTATTTAAATTCATTAATTTCATGAATGTTTTGTTTTAATAACGGTTTTGATAAACTGAAAGCATGTCTAAGCAACTGAATTAATAAAACTTCAACAATTTATTATTTTTATTAAAAGTGTAAGAGCAACAATGCCTTATGAAATCAGTTTTAATTTCTAAACAATGCAAACAATGCTTGCGCTTCTTAGTGTGATCTGGGGAAGTACATGGAATAAAAATACAAAAAAAAAGAAACTTTATCGTTAACTTTTTAATAAAACAATTCTGACTTTTTTTTATTTTTAGACAAAAATCATAATAGCACAATATAAATTCAGAATTCAGAGAGAAAAGTCAGAATTGATAGAGAGAGAGAAATAGACCCAAAATTGTAATATAAGGAAAAAAAACTGGGCTTTCATAGAAGTATGCTAATATTAAGTGCTAAGTGTTTTATGATGTTTTATTAATCTAGTTGACCGTGTTCAGATTAGACTGTGCATCACGTCTGACTCCGGCAGTATTCAGTACAGCTGAGAGTCTGATGATGCTGAGACATTGTGCTGCTTTCTGACGGTCAGGACGCTGCGGGAGAAGACCTCGCTGGCCGTGACGTCCCGAGGCCGGTTTGTGACGGAGGATGAGAAGGCGGCGGTCAGCTCGTCGTCCAGACGGCGGTCAGTGCCTCGGAGCCTGGCCAGCAGCGAGTCCATCATGGTGCAGGCGCTGAGACTGGAGGAGCTGCAGAGAGCCAAAGATGAGAAGAGGTCCGTATCCTCCTCGTTTCTTGCTTTAGTGCTACGATGAAACTTTAATCCTTAAAAGGCCTTTTTCTCTTTTAGTGATTTAATTACATTTTATTGCTCACAAAGCATTTTCAATCAATGCAATGAATACAACTTCAACAATTATTTTTTTATAACAATTAAAAAAAGGCCCTTTGAAATCCATTCCATTTTTAATAAAATATTTCTGTTTTAATAGTTGTTTTTCTAATCAGAAAGCATATCTAACCAACAGAATTAATCAGTCCTCATCAGTCTGATGCTCAGTGTTTCATTAATAAACCCTATAATAAGAATCATTTTCCCCTAGAACATTTTATTTTTATTATTTTCTTTTTATTTAATTTGAGATTATTTGAATTTTAAATGTTGATTCACACATTTAAATTTTTATGGTTTTGTTAAATTTTATATTTTTATTTTACTTTTAAATACAGATGATCATATTTCCATTTTTGTCATGAAATTAATTTTCAATAATTAAAAAGCATGTCTTACAAACTGAATTAATAAAACTTGAGCAATTTTTTGTTATTTATTTAAAAAAATGTATTGTCAGAATTCTGAATTAGTCTATTCGTACATTTTTTAATATAATTTTGTCGAATGAAGTGTGCTCTTTGATGCAGGCAGCGGGAGCAGGAGCGTAAGGAGGCTGAGGAGGCCTCGGGGAAGGAGCTGGACGAGTGGGAGAGCTCCTTGCTGTCTCTGGCCGAGCCGTGTCCACTCTGGAGTCTGTGGGAACTTCCTGCCATCGGTCACTTCCTGTGCCTGGCTCAGACGGCGCTCCACCTCCCCGAGATTGTCTTCTACGAGCTGGAGCGCTGTCTGCTGATGCCTCGCTGCAGCTCCTTCCTGGCTAAGATCATGACTGCGCTGCTTTGCCCCCCCCAGAAGAGACCCAGCGTCCAGCGCCGGCCGCCCCTGACCTACAGAGAGTGGGAGAGAGAGCTGCGCCGCCGCGTCCAGAGCTGGTACAGAGCGGTCGGCCACGCCGACGAGCCACGGCAGGTCAGGGCACGCTCTTCAGAGCGCTTTTACCACAGAGCACTGTTAACCTAGAGTGCTTTTAGCTCAGAGCACTTATAACATCACAGAGAGCTTTTAACACAGCACACGTTTAATACAGAGATTTTAACAGAACGCTTTTAACGCGGACTGCTTTTAAGTCAAGTCAAGTCACTTTTATTTCTATAGCGCTTTTAACAATACAGATTGTAGCAAAGCACTGAACATTATCAAA
>JAUCNO010002906.1:0-10295 GCA_032353835.1 Enteromius viviparus | reverse complement strand
TATCTATCTATCTATCTATCTATCTATCTATCTATCTATCTATCTATCTATCTATCTGTCTGTCTATCTGTCTGTCTATCTGTCTGTCTATCTGTCTGTCTGTCTGTCTGTCTGTCTGTCTGTCTGGCCTCCCTCCATCTGTCCAATCAATCTAAATGTTTGTCCGTTTATCTGTCTGCTGTTTATCCCTCCTTCATTCTTTCTTTCTTTCTTTCTTTGTTAATATTAACAGAGGTGATATGTATTACCTATGTATATGATATTAACTGTATCACCTCTATAATGCTAAACACACAGTAGCATATTTAATGGAGAGTGTCCTACATCCTGTATTGAGTTTGTCTAAAGTCAGCTCCAGGGTTAAACACAGACCTTTTGCAGCGAGTGTGGCAGGTGCACTGTGACACAGGCTTACTCTTCCTTTCTTCCAACCCTTTGTTTCTTTGGCTTCCTGCCTCCTGAGAGGTCATGTTCATTTTTTTTTCTCCACCATTACATTAATGAGCACCTTTCACCACCTCATTCTTATTCAATTTGGATCTTTTCCCCTTTTTTTATACATCTTGCGTCATGAATAAGTAAATACGGTATTTGGTTTCTTTCGAGTTAATTATTTAAATGATAGTGAGACAGGACTCGGTCCTCCTGGTGTGCGCAAAAGGAGAAAGAGAGCACCAGCCCGTGTGTCAGTCGGTATCCAAGCAACCGATGAGTATAGTCAGGCATCAGTAACATTCTAATGATGCCGCACATGAAGACGGAGAGTCATTTGCCCATAAAAAATGCTATCTGCTATTGTTGTCGGCAAATTCGTCTGTGAATTTTACGCATGCATTATTGAAGCCTTAGAGATGTTTTGGCTTGTTTACGCTCCTTCGACCGCTGTAAAACAACATTCCACAGCCAGGTGTAGTGCAATCCGAGTTGAGGTGAAAATAAAACTAGCTAATAGAGGGCCGCTTCGAGTTAGTTTATCTTTAGAAATTCAATAAAGCCTGAGACTCTCAGTCAATCAATGACTGAATAAATGATTATTTGTAGACTATGGAGTCCTGAGTGTAATAGGGAGTTCTATTGATCTGTTCTATCGATTCAAAACTCATCTGCATTGGTAAGAAGCTGGTTAGTTAACAGTGGGCAAATATACACAGCCTGTTTTAACTTACTCAAGCATCTTTCATTTACATATTTCCATAGACCGGAAAGAAAAGAAACATAATGACTGGGCTCAGCGATTCATGACTTAACTATCAGACAAGGACACTGATTCGCCTCGCTGTGGGTGACACTGGCACCTGGCAGAAACCGTTATTAATGACCAAGGAAATTCACCCGCAAGCCAGGCGTTAATTATATATAGAAATAGAAGTAGCGAGTGAAAGCGAGACAGGAGGGGGTGGCCTCAGAGCGCAGTTGTGGGTGATTGCTACATTTCATGAATTCTTATGATCGGTCTCTTTTTTGATGGGCTGAAAAAGCTGCGTAGTTGAATTGGCCGCGAATCCAATTGCAATACCCACAGAGTTCTCTGAAAACATCCCCCGACTGTGTGATCAAATTTGCGCCGTCATGTTCGTGAATGAGATGCCCTTGCTTTGCGTCTTGCGTTACTTCCCCAAAGATACGAGGGAGAAATTAAAATCCGTAAGTAAATAGATGTTGATGAAAGACACAAAGCAAATTGAGTCCCTGAAATTAAAATTAAATTCAGCGCCTCCTTTAATCTGCTTGCGCTCCCCTGTTACCCTTTACCGTAGGAGGATCTCCTTGCCCGTAAATAACATCTTCGTACCCTGCTCGCTTTGTGTGTTCTTCTTGTCTATTGATTTTTTCGTCCGGGTTCCGGTTGTCAGGTGCAGAAAGGGTCCCTTTAGCGGGGGCAAATGTTTCTGACAGCTCCAGAGGCTGTGCAGTGTCGTCCACTCGCCGCCGTCTGCATGCATTGCCAGGGTTATTTAGAAAAAGGCCACTTCTTGAACTCTTGAACACCTCTTGACACACACAAAAAAACTGAAAATTTAAAAAGATCCAGTCGCCCTCTCACAGTCACTTATATTTTTTGTTAAAATGAATGCATTTGACCCATATCAGTTTTCTTATCTTCACTCTTCTGCCAAAATATGATGTATTTAAATATTAAATTAAAAGATTTTATACAGCTATTAATATTAATGGTATATAAAAATTAAATAATTTTATTTAATTAAATGTATTTTAATCATCATATACAACTGACTGAAGTTTTATTATTATTGTTATTATTATTATTAAGATTATTTTAAATGTATTACTTATGAGTCTGCCATTAATATGAGTGGTGATGTTGTATATGAATTAAAAAAATAAATAAATTATATAGATTTTTATATAATAAGATAAAAATATTTAAGGATTAACTATGTAAATATGACCATTTTAAACAAAATTTTATTATTTAATAATTAAGAAATAAATATCAACCTGTTTTTCTTCCACTTCATCATGAACAGTGTTCAGGGAACCTTACACAGTTCGCGTGGCGGACCAAAGGTCCATGCGGGGCAACGTGGCCGTCTTCAAGTGCCTAATCCCCTCTGCTGTGCAGGAGTACGTCAGTGTGGTGTCCTGGGAGAAGGACACTGTCTCCATCGTCCCAGGTAAGACATTCCTTGCATGGTTGGGCTGTTAAAGTAAGTGCAGATTTGAAATATGTTTTTTTTTTTTTATACATTTTAAGATCCTAAATCTGTAAAGGGAGATTTGTTGCAACTGCAGTTTGCAATTTATTGGCTCTGTCGTTCAAAGGGTGGGAAGGTCATTTGGGTTTTAAGGTGTGGAATATGACGGGTGTTGTTTCGGAGTCCAATGTTAGGCACGGGCGAGCATTCTGGATATTTTCTTCCAAAAATATGCTCCAAAAAATGCAAAAAAGTGTAAATTCCATATGATTATAAGTATATAGTATATATATATATATATATATATATATATATGCATTTGTGTACTGCATAATTTAATGGCTGAAAGATTGGTGATCCTCTTCCGGACTGCATAATGAAGTAGGCCCAATCTTCGAAAACGATTTTAGATGTTACAATGTAAATTTACATTGTTGAACATTCATCTGAGGTGTTAAAATGAAAGCTCTTGTTTTTGATTTTATTTTTACCCTAATGTTCTCAATATGGTTTTAAAGAACTCTGCCTAATTCATTTTGACCTTTCTCAATATCTCCCATTTTGTTTGGATGGAGCAGAAACCGAAAAATGGGGCAATTCAACAAAATGGAGCTGAATCATGACACATAATGCTCTGTACTGTCAGAATGGATAATTCTCATTTATTCTCAATATTTTCTAACATGGTACGCATACAACATTACACAAAGATTTTCATGGGGGTAATGTCCAGGAAGGTTTGTCTGAGAATGACTATACATATTTCCGAATTCTATTTAAGTGGAGATATGACTCACAACATTTAAGTACATTGGGACCAAATGTTGGTTCATAGTTACTGATAAACACAATTCGCATGAAAAAATTGTGATCTTATCATAACTTATGAGCAAGATACTTTTAATTCTAGGTTTTATGTTCTCTTATGCTTGATTGTTAATATTTGTGCTTATAATGCATTGGTATGTTTTTTGTGTGTGCGTATATATATATATTGAAAGAAATTGTACAAATATATATATGTGTATATATTATTTCTTTTTGTCACCTTTTTTTCTTTCTTTCTTTTTTCTTTTTCAATTAGCACAGATATTTGTATTTCTTTTTGGAGCTGATTGATCATATATATATATACTGTATATATATATATATATTTGTATGTATATATATATATATATATTTTATTTTTTATTTTTTTTTTTATTTCAGTTAGTTACCTAAACTTTATTTATCTTATTTAGTTACCAGGGCAACATTTCTAATTGTCATTTAAGTATTCTAGGTGTATGTTTTTCACCTAATATTTACATGTAATTTCTGCTTTATTTCAAATACAGAACATATTTTTAATAGTTTTTGTTTTAGGTTTGATTAACAATAATAAAATAATAATAATAAGACACAAAAGTTTATCGTAATAAAAAAAAAAAAATTAAATGAATTCAGGGGGCTTAAGACTTAACTATGGTGCTGAGACGTGCCCAATTTGTGTATATATCTATATATATATATAATTTTAAATTTTTTTAAACCCAGTCTGATAGCAGACAAAATGCTTTTCCACTTTATCAAATTGCCTGCAAAGGCAGCAAAATGATTCAACCAAGAGCACTGTGCGTTCAAACAAGGTAGCAGTTTTCTTGAGTAGCGGACTTCCTAACTCAAGTGGCGAGGTGTATGTGTGTGTGAACGTTTGTGTGAACCCTGGCCTTGTAGTTGATTGGAAAATCAATAGGTGCTGCTTACACCGGCCAAGTCAGAAGGAATCAGTGACTAGAGTCTCTCTCTTTCTCTCTTTGCTCAGTTCATCTTTCTCAATGGAGGAGTGCATCTTCCTGCCCTTCACACTGGAGCACTCATTGATCCGCTTTAGCCGCTGTGTCAGTGTGTATCAGTATAAGGGGTTCAGAGGTTTGCAGCAAATATCGATTGATTACATGCTCGGATTCCCCTCTCTCTTGTCACAGATGCGGACGTGTGAGTGGTCATCCACACGATAAGGGGGATTGTGGGAAAACATCCGTTGGGATGTACACCTTGGTGACGCGTACGTCTGTGTGATTCCAGGCCAGCGCTTTTGTTGTTTTCTCCTCTATCTGTTGTGTAGCATTGTTGTGGCTGACCGTGACTTCCAACTTAATTGATTAACCAGTCGCTTTAATGGATTAACAGAAGGTCACACTTCCAGCTCTAGCAAACTGACTCCGACACTCTTTGCTTAAAGATTACCTTGCACATCAATTGAGCTAAAAAATTCTAATAATCTGCTTCAACATGAGCTAACTCTCTGGTTTATCCTGAGAAATGTAATAGACTTGAACTATGTTGTAGAATAAAGGCAGGCAGCTTAAAAGGCTTCTCTTTGCAGTATAATGTAAATGAATGTTGCCTCTTGTCAAGCTCAAAATGATTAAATAAATGATCAAATTTATATATATATAAGCATTATACACCAAAATGTATTTTTTTTTTAATGAAAATCCCAATGTCATTGATCGAGTCTGTATGCTTTAAATTTATTCTATTAATTAAATGAATAATAATAATTGTATTTATTATTTACATAATTAATTAATTATTATTATTTTTTATATTTATAAAATTTTAATTATCCAAGTTTAATACATTCTTCTACTACTACTACTACTACTACTACTACTACTACAAATAATAATAATAATAATAAATGTTAACTGAGTAGCAAATCAACATATTAGAATGATTTCTGAAGGATCATGACACTGAAGATTGGAATAATGATGCTAAAAATTAAATTTCACCATCACAGGAATAAATTACATTTTAAAATATTTTTTTTTAAAAGAAAACCTATTTTAAATAGTAAAAATATTTGTAATATTAATATTATTTTTGATCAAATTTATGTAGCCATGGTGAGCATGGGACCTTACCAATGAACATTTTAACAGTAAAAATGTTATCTGAAATAAAATTCTAGGAAACCTGAACCTGACACAAACCCCAGCAGGTTCAAATGAGGAACTAGAGCTTTATTGGAGAGCTTTTAGTTAAGAGTACCAATGTGTTACCATGGCAAATGTCTCAAAGAAGGAGAAACTGGTAATACGATGGTACTTTTTTATTAATGGTGTAATAGCGGCAGGGTTCACTTGTATGCGTAGGAGGGCCGGAGAGTGTGTGTGTGTGAAGCAGTAAGCTGATTTCTGCTGTGTGACTCATGTTTAAGATGGCAAGATGTGTAAGAGGATCAGAGAGAGCGGTGAGGAGTTAGTGCAGGATTTACAGGTTCAATTACACTGCCTGTCATTAGTCTACTCTTGTTTTAGCTGGGAGTTAAAAAAAAGAAAGAAAAAATTACACCAAGCCAACACAGAGATTTTCCTCACCCCCATCTCAGTTTGGCTCATCAACTTCTATTTTCCCTAAATAAAGCCAATTTTTATTATTATAGACTAACCTTAAACTAAACCCTGACCTTAGATGTGAATTCATTGCTGAAATTCTTTCTTGTGTTATAATTGAATGTTCAACATGTCATGTTGAGCTGCAACTGCCACAGAAACTAGTCTTTATAATTCACTTTTCCTTTCCAGATTTATAGAAACAGATCACCTTTTTGCAGTGAATGGGTGCCACCAAAACAAAATTCCAAACAACTGATAAAAACACCCATTATATTCCATAATAAAACGTCCATAATTTTGCCTTCTCTAGTGATAAAGTTTTTTTTCCTCTGAATCAGACCAGAAATATGCACAGATCAAACACTGCTTACAAGCAAATATGGTCCAAAACCATTTTGTCGGTATATTTTGATGTGAGAGAACAATAGGGGATAGGCATTTTCCCGGTAGGAAGTATGATTATGGACTGTATTTAGGCCAGAACACACACTTTTTGTTTTACAAGACGTTCTTTGATGGACTGGAGTGGTGTGGGTTACTTGTGAATTATTGAGATGTTTTTATTACCAGTTTGGACTGCAGATGATCCACTGAAAAAAAAATTCTAAATTTCTCCAAATCTATTCTGATGAGGAAACACCTTACACATTTTTTAGGCAAACTATTTCTTTATCTGGATTGTTTTTCTCGATATGTAAACTCAAAAGCAAAGCTTGATTACACATAACCATCAGATACAGTAACATGTGATTGATCCTGGGGGTCTCCCTTCAATTCAGCCCCTTTTTTGAAAGGGTCGTTCAGCCATTTTGCTATTTCCCATTGATGACGCTGGGATGAGGCTCATAACATCCAAGCAATTCCCTGTACGAATTTAATGAAATGCAAAAAAGATGGAGGGATGCTAAATTATTGATCTGAAATGGAAAAGAAATAAAGAAATAAGCACGTCAGCATGCGCGATGTGGAATCATTATGCTGATAGGACTATTTATATGAAGGGCAAGGAAAAACTGCATCTTGTTTGCAGTAAATCTCAAATAGTGGTGCAGTTTGTGAGTGTAAGCGGGGATGTGTGTGGCTGTAGTTCTACGTCAGCCTGACACTTCACGGAAAACCAAGCAAAACTGGAATAATGGGCAAAAAATCTCCCATTTTTAGTGCTAAAATATCTTTTAGCTGTAAAATTAGGTCCATGCTCACTTCCTTCCCGGTACATTGCTAGCAGTGTGATCCCACTCCATATACTTTCCCTTTACAATGCAGTAAATGACACATTGCTGATCTTTAATAATCAATCTCTTCACTTTCAGTTGCCCTTTTGTCCTCCTTGTCTTGTCCTGTGAATTCCAGAAGTAGATATTTTGCTACATTACCATGCATACACTATTAAACTCTATGAGTGACAGGAAGTGGCCGTGCTGCTGCTCTCTCCTGTGTCAATATTTGACTACCTGATAAGACTGTAGCACTTGGATACATATACACAAACTTGGAGAGAAGGACTAATCTGGTGAATAAAAGAAAAAAAAAAATATTTAAACATGCAAGTTTCTTTATAATGGAGGGAAGTGAGGAGCGGGTTTGTCAAGGCTCAAAAACATTGTAAAAGTCTATGCTAAGTCTTCTGAAGTCATATGACAGCTTTTTGTGAAGAAAAAAAAATGGCGTATACTACAATACTCTGCACTCTTAAAAATAAATGTGCCATAGAAAACCCTTTTTTTGTCTAAATGGTTTCATAAAGTTCCTTTTGCATCTGAAGAACCTTTCTGTTTCACAAAAGGGTCTTTGTGACAAAAGAAGGTTCTTCAGATTCTAAAAAGGTGGTTATTTAAAGAACATTTGACCGAATGGTTATATGTGGAACCAAAAATGACTCTTCTACAGCATCGCTGTGAAGAAACCTTTATTTTTAAGAGTGTGTGTCAAGACTTTAAGTGAATAACAGTTTAAAATTTGATCTTAGGTTTCTTAAATATATTATAATTTGTGTATGAACAAATAACTAATGGGTTGGGAACAATATTAGGGTGAGTGAACGATGATAGCATTTTCATATTTTCATCACAAAAGACTTCTGAACACTTGGGATATTGTATTTGACTGTTGTATGAACTACTTCCGTGGTGTTTTTTGAATTTTCTTTGAACTATTCACTTTGATAAGTGGCCTGAAGATTCTTAAAAAAATACACTTTTGTGGTCATTTGGAAGAAAGAAAATATGAGTTTGGGACAACATGAGGTTGGGGTTAAGAAGACTTTTTGATTGAACTAATGGCTTTAAGTGTTCCTTTTTGCTATTGGTGTCAGTTTGTCTGAAATAGTGTGAAATGTACGCACCAGTGTGTGTATGCATGCATGAGTTTTCATCAGGCAGTTTTGTTCAGATCGTTCTCCTCCTCTTCTGTAAGACCAAAACAGTGTGAGTTTTATCTTATCTCCATGGCAACGAGTATGAAACGACGGTCGGAATGAGGAAGGTGTGAGGATGCATCGCAGTGTGATTTTTTATTTATCTTTTTTTTTATTAGCGTACCACCATGGCGCCACACACATATACAGTCCAGTGCTTTCACAGTTATGCGCATGCCACAAACACATTCCGAATGGCTGACAGATTTCCTGCTGAGAGGGGCATAAACTCCAACCTGGACAGACTTCCCTGAACCAAACACTTCTGCAGAGAAAGCTCAGAGGAAAACCAGTGAATGAGAGAGCAGATTTAGAGGAGGAAGTGAGTAGATCCGTGTTCAGGTCATTTTTGAAGTTATAGAAGTTAAGGTGCTTCTAAGTTAATACATTTATATGGATAGCAGCAATATATTACACCAGTGTTACTGTATTGTTATTTAGATACTTTTTATAATACTTGCTAATACGTCATAAATAGAACGCGGCAACAGTTTATTGCACCGCATCATACCGTACCACTATCGCAAGGATATCGCCAAGTTCTCTCAAGGCCAGTCGTATCTCGTCACACCCCTAATATATTTATATATAGCTTTTTTTTGCTTACAAATAAATTTCACCCAAGCATGCTTATTTTGTTCAATAAAAATATGTCCTCATTTACATACTAGTGTTCTTCTACATGGGTATGATTGATTCATTGATTGATGGTAGACCTTAAAAGAAATTTTTTGGCAGAATGTTCATGCTGCTACTTTCCCATTCAATAAAAGTCATAAATGACATAAAACTTCCTATAAAGTGAACCATGTGACTCACACACAGTTTCAAAAGTCTTCTGAAGCTCATATGGAATGCTTTTATAGCACGGCCCACAGCTTGACAGCTCGAATCCCCATTCAATTACATCGTATAGAAAAGTTTAAGCTCGATTTAAAAGTTAGACCTGTCAGCTGCTTATGGTAACTAGAGGTCACCCTGTTCTAGAGGAACCTGTGAACGATTGACGGTCATCTCATGTGCGTGTGTGTAGTGTTTCAGTACATTCTAATGTGTATTTGCGTGTGATAGAGAAGTTGGTCATGTCCTAACATGCCCCTCACGCGTCATAAGTTTCAGTAATACCCAAACACACACACACACACACATGCATTATGGAAAAGCTTTATACAAATTGTCCTCTAAAGTGAGTCTGAAAAATGAATCAATAGTCTGAGCAGTGAATGGAGTGTATGGGTTTTTATTTGGAGGTGCTGAAAGAGCATGTGACGGATGAGGGAAGAGGGGACTGAACTCCAGCGGGGACTCACTCGCCGAAGAGGAATTACACCACACTGATTCGACTGGACGTTTCTGTCCTACAGTGCATTTCTTTGGTCATATTTCTTTTGTCGCTGTTCAACACTGATTTGTTTGGCCTTTTTGCCACTTTTCGTAGGGTTTTTTGTTTTCGTAACAAAAAGGTTTTGTAGTAATACAACAGATTTTTTGCCATGACATTGTGTTAAAATTATTTTTTTGGACGCTTGTCATAGCAATATCAGTGTGTTCTTTGAATGATCTTCAGTTCCATGCATATTCATGACAAATGAGATATCACATTGTTTAACCGCATATGGAAGTTTTTTATTTTATTTAACTATTTATTTGTTTGTTTGTTTTTTTCTGGCAAAACAATACATATATACAATTATTGCAAATATTGTTTTTATAATAAATTAATAATAATTAATGAATAATAATCTGGATAGAATGACCTACAAAGATAATGGATGGATAGATAGATAGATAGATAGATAGATAGATAGATAGATAGATAGATAGATAGATAGAGGA
>JAUCNO010002905.1:0-10296 GCA_032353835.1 Enteromius viviparus | reverse complement strand
CCAGCGGGCATTCTATACATTGCCTAGGCATTCTATAGAATGCCGGCATTTCACACATTGCCGGTAACATATATATTTATATATATACACACAATACCTTCCACTAATATTGGCACTCTTGGGAAATCTGAGCATTTTGTTATTCATTTCATTATTCTCATGACATTTTGACCTTGCGCTAACAAACAAGCAAAGAGAAGACACAGGGCAGAAAGTTCCCGTAGCTAAAGAAGCACCTACAGTATTCTCATGTCTTTTCCACAGTTCCAGCAGACATCTGAGCATGCTTTGTTCTCCTGTTCGGTTGTGGACATCTTCACTCAGCTCAACCAAAGCTTTGAAATCATTAAGAAACTAGACTGTCCTGATCCTGCAGTGGTTGCCCAGTACAATCGACGATTTGCCAAGGTGAAGTTCAACAGACCACACTACCGCATACTGTTTCAGAGAAACTGGAAAATAGATAAGCAGGGACTGACAGAAATATAATAGATGGAAAGTGGAGGAAAGAAAAAGATAGGCTGCTGGCACACTGACTGTTTGTCTTTAGACCATCACCATCTGTTTCTTACCCTGTGAGTCATATTTAACTTAGACGCCTGATGCAGAGACATCTTTGTCTCATCTTTGAGACATCTCCTACAAAACCTGTGTAGGTTTTGAGATGAATTTACATTTTATTCCATTTTAGTAAAAACAGTGACTAAATATAATTATCTGACATAATAGTGCAGTAATCAGCATTTTGAGGTCTATTTCAGGGAACAAAACACTTCATTTGTAGAGCACTTTATTTAGGTTTGTTTAGGTATAATGGCATTCTTTTTCTTTTTCCCCGTTTTCAATCAGACAATCACCAAAGTGCTCCTGCAGTATTGCGCTATTCTATCCAAGAGTTTCCCCTCATACTGTGAGAAAGAAAAGACGGTGATTCTTTACAAACACTATATTTACCAAATTTTTAAACTCAACATTCATTAAGTGTCCAAGTATGTTTACGTTTGGTCTTTCCACTTATATATCTTTATTTTTTCTTGTGCTGTTTGCTCTGCCCTGCCTCTGCTGCAGCCCTGTGTGTTGATGAACAACGTTCAACAGATGCGTGTGATGTTGGAGAAGATGTTTGAGTCTATGGGAGCCAAACAGGTAAGTTATTTACAGGCTTTTTTTTTTGGCTACATATCCAGCAATTGTTAGAGGAATGTTCTTTGTTGGTACTATTGTAAAATTACATATAACAGGGAAGAAGCCATTCAAACTGTGGTACCAATGGTAGTTTTGTTTGTGCAACTAAAATGTGATGACTTATAAGTACACTATCATTCAAAAATATGGGTTTATGAAGATTTTTCTTACATTTTTGATAGTGTTTTCTGTTTTAATACATTTTAAAATACAGGTTGGGCCATTTATATGGATACACCTTAATAAAATGGGAATGGTTGGTGATATTAACTTCCTGTTTATTAGTGTATGTGAGGGGAAAACTTTTCAAGATGGGTGGTGACCATGGTGGCTATTTTGAAGTAGGCCATTTTGGATCCAACTTTTGTTTTTTCAATAGGAAGAGGGTCATGTGACACATCCAACTTATTTCACAAGAAAAACAATGGTGTGCTTGATTTTAAGATAACTTTATTCTTTCATGAGTTATTTACAAGTTTCTGACCACTTATAAAATGTGTTCAATATCACCAACCATTTCCGTTTTATGAAGGTGTATCCATATAAATGGCCCACCCTGTAGAATTTATTTTTGTGATTTACTATTTATTTAGCCAAGTAGCCTTTACTCCATTTTTTATGTCTTATTGTCAAAGCAACAGCATTTCTTTACTTTACTTTTTTAATCAATTTAATGCTTCCTGTCTAAATAAAAGTAAATACAATACAGACAGATAACATTTGAAAGGTAGTGTACAAATCACTTTTGCTAAGGATGCACCTATTTTTGTGCTCCTTAGAGTATTAAGTTGTTTGCTTGTGCAACTGGAGAAACTGAAGTGTATGCTTTTGGTTTGATGATGCTGGGCCTGCCAGCATTTTGTGCATGATATACTTGTGGTGAGCAACTGAATGTTTATCATCTGTCACGAGTTCACCCAAATGTCCCACATCTTTTTGGAAATACTGGTGAATCATCAGCTGCAAGACACGAAAATGCCTTTTCTATTTTTTTTTTTGACGTCAGTGAATTTTTGTGCATATTTTTCTGTAGATATGTGTGGTGGATGTTTGTAGTAGCTGAGCTAACATTAGCATTTTTTTTGTGTGTAGTATACTGTTGAGGAAGAGCGGGTAGGTGAAGTGATGTATTTTATAGATGGATTATCCCTATAAACCTTCTGTGTGGTTTGTGTGCCTTTCGTGGGTGTTGTGTTTAGATTCTTTCACTAGGTTGCAGTGTCCTTTTTTGCACCCTTTATGCCACCCAAATGATTCAGCCCTCCGTAGTGTTGTTCCCTTATGATAAAATCCCTAAATCAACATTGATCTTTATTTTCACTCCCAGCTGGAGAATGAGGAGCCTGAGGACGATGAAGAGGAGGTGTGTTGAGAGTGTTTATGTATAGGGTCATTTAAACATCTTCAAGTTAGAAAAGTGTGTGTTTGTATACAGTATGCAGTCTTGCTTATGAGTGTATGTGTTCAAAGCTGGGGTCAAAAACACCAAATTTTGTTTCTTTTGGTCTTCCTCTGCTCAGGCCATCACTGATGATGAAGGCAATGAGGTCTGTACACTCAACACTGTGGTATAGAGTGTGTGTGTGTGTGTGTGTGTGAGAGAGAGAGAGAGTGATTGTGTGTGCGCACACGTGTGTGGGTGTTTTGCAAGATCTAGTGTAAATCAACAAGGCAGTGAAAATCTTCTGCTACTACCTAGCACCTTCTTTCTTTTTTGTGTGCTTTGGCTATTACTCATCTTGTTCTTTATTTCTCATTGCCAGTCGGATGAATCAGATGCTAAGGTGAGAAGCAGGCATACGTCTCACCTGGTGTGCATCTTTATGAAGCTCTTTATCAAACGTATGAAACATTATAAATGGCTGTTCACACTGACAGAGATACAGTATGCAGTGACAAGGCGACCGGATGCGATGCAGCAATTACCATACACTTTACACATACTAGCAAGTCACTGACACACAGCCACGAATTCAACAGAGCAGATAGTTGCACTTCAGCTAAAAGGTTTGGGGTCATGTTAAAAAAAAAATCTGTGTTTTATTATATTTTTTATATGTAACTTATTCCTTTGATTGTAGAGCTAATTTGAGCAGCCATTACTTCTGCTGTCAGTGTCACATGATCCTTAAGTTTTAAGTTTATTTAATTTGCTTTTTTAATTGGAAGGTTTTTTTTTTTTTTTTCTGGTAACCATTTAAGACTTTGCTTTTTAACAGTAGTGTAAGTGGCCACATTCACACAGCAGCAGAATCGGTTGTTAATCCTGTATTTAGGATTGTCAACAGTATTTTCTTTACCAGTGAATTTCTGGTTCGCACATCAGCTTTTAGTTGTGTTTAGAATTCTGTCTGTATGAACTATCAGAGCCATTGAGCCATACAAGCCCATATTTCTTACCAGTAACCCTAGTGACAATGACCGAAGTAAAATTGGTGATGGTGATGTCTATAAACAGGAAGTTTTTATAATTTTTTTAAACGAAAAGTGTTGATTTAGCAGCGAGTTCTTTTTTCCTGAGTCCTGAAAATGTACAGGTGTGAGTTTGCTTACAGAATGTGGTTGTCACACCCAGAGCCGTTGAGATTTTCAACCGTCTGCTCCTGTGTGAATGTATACCATTTATGGTAACACTTCAGAAAAGGGGGCCAGAATAATGCATTAGTTAAGCATTAATTGATGGTTAATTTGTTCACAATTAAGCATTATTTGAGCAATAGTAATTGCAATTAATGTAAAGTAATAAATTAATTAATGATTAACCTAACATTCTAAGGGCCTGAATTATGCATTAGTTAAGCACAAATAAACTATTAATTCATAGTAGGGCTGTCAAATGATTACATTTTTTTTATCAAATTAATCAGGATTTTCTGTGGATTAATCACTATTTGCAGCTACACCTGAGTTTAATTAAGAACAACGCACTGTCACTTTAATTCAGCATAAGCGGCTCAGCAAAAATAGACTCTGCGCCAAAACTATCACTGGCACTTCTGCTCTACTCCTGCTACTCGCTGACCAAAGCCTTCACAAAGCCGCTGTCTGCAGGACTCAACTGTGACACTTCTCTGCAGCATTTGAGCAACACAGTTCATGTGTTTCTTGACGAAGAAAAAGCCTGCTGAGGCGGGTGAGGTGGATGGACGGATGAAGCCCTTTGCTAGTTCCTCCTTGATGTACATGTCCATGGCCTGTGTCTCTGGCTGTGACAGAGGAAACACGCGCCCCCTGATGGGGATGGTTCCAGGCAGGAGCTCGATGGCGCAGTCATGGGCACGGTGTGGTGGGAGTTGAGTGGCTCGCTCCTTGCTGAACGCTTCCTGGAGATCGACGTATTCTGCTGGTAGCTGTATCTCGCCCTCCTTAAGGGTTGGAAGTTGCTTGGTGGGGCCTCGTGGGTGTGTGAGTTGGTGCAGACAGTGGAGGTGACAGTGTTTAGACCACTGAGTGATTTCTTTAGTGTCCCAGGAGTTAATCGGGTTATGTACTTCCAGCCAGGGCATGCCAAGGATGATGTGATGGTTGGGTGAGTCAATGACATATAGATTAATCTCCTTCTGGTGAAGTGTGCCCAGGGGACGTCAGTCTACGGCCTCCACTGCCATCTGATGGTGACATGGAATGGAGGACATGGAGGGATTAGGTGGCTGTTAGCGAAAGTACTGTCCACAAAGTTCCCCGCAGCCCCTGAGTCAATCAAAGCCTTAGTCCCAATGACTACATCGTCACAACATATATTAACCATGACTTCTAGGGTTTTATTAGTCAAGCTCACACTCACCCGAGGTTTCTCAGAAAGTTCCGGCCTCATGGGGCAGTTCACACGGAGGTGTCCTGAGAGTCCGCAGTAAAGGCACAATCCCTCCCGCATCCGGTGGTTGCGTTCCTCCAGGGAAAGTTGGGTCACGCCAATCTGCATGGGTTCAGGGGAACTGGCCGTTGCTGGAGAAGCAAAGACGCATGGGCTGTGTCGGTTTCTACGTTAGCGAATCATGTTGTCAAGCGAGATTGCTAGGTTCATGTAGGCCTCCAGGGTCAGGCCCTCATCCCGGCAGGCGAGCTCGGACTGGAGATCGTCACTCAGAGCACGACAGTACAGAATCTTTAGGGGTCCCAGAGGCCGGCCCGTTTGAGCCGCGAGGGTGCGGAAGGTGAGGGTGAAGTCAGCCGCCGATGAGCTGCCTTGTCGGAGAGTCATTAATTCGTCTTCGGGAGCTCTCCCGGCTGTAGCATGCTCAAATACAGAACGAAACTGCTAGAGGAAGTCATGGAAAGAGTGGTATGTCATGCACCTACCATCCCAGTTAGCAGTAGCCCAGTCGAGTGCTCTCCCGGTGAGCAGAGAGCATAAGAAGGCCACCTTGCTATCATCCATCGGATAACACAGCGGTTGCTGGGTGATAAAGTTCGTGCACTGCATAAGAAATCCTTTACAGCGGCCCTCTGTTCCGTCAAATTTCTCCGGGAGTAATAGCCGAGGCATCAAGGCGAAAGTCGAAGCCAGCATGGCAGGAGGCGAGGGGTGACGCTTCAATGGTGGTCGCGGAGCTTCCAGTTTGGCTTGCGGTTAGCCCGCGAATGGAGGTGACCAGTTCTTCAGTCAAAGCAGTAAGTTTTGACTGGTAACTTTCTGAGCAAGCTGGTCTACGACCGCTGGATCCTGTTGCGGCGAAGTTTTCTGTAACGAAGGGTCTGAGTCGTTCAGATCCAATTGCATTTCTTTATTATAACAATAAACAGACAGGTCGAACTCACAGGCAATCGAAGCAATGAAGTTCAGAAAACGCTCGGATTGCAGCATGGGAGACTGGCAAAGCTTCGCAAAGAGTTAGTTCCGTCACGCTGCTTAAGTAATGCCAAAACTGAGAGAAACCCAGCACTGAACACAGTTCCGGGTGGGGGGTGAGTTACGTTAAAGCCGGGTGGAAACTAGTACTCGGGGGAAGGTTCCCGCTGCTGCTGTTCAGAACGCGCCACAGAGGCGTGGCTCGTAACACATTAATAACTAGTGTGTTTTTGCTAAACTAATGCTTAATTGTAAAAAAACAAACAAAAAAAAACATTAATTAATGCTTAACTAATGCATTATTCTGGACGCTGAAGTTTTATGTGTATCATTGTTTTAATTGTTTACTTTATTATTTTTTTCTGACTTTTGCATCTACGTCTTTTTCATCAGTCTGGCATTTCGGATTCAGAAGGATCTGAGGTATGTTAAGAGATCATAGTCACTGCTTTTTAAAGATGCACTGAAATCAAAAGCTCTATCAAGTAGCTACAGTACTGTCATGTGTCTGGTTTAATTTTTTTAAATACAAGTTTAAAAAAATGGTGGTGAGTAAATGTTCGTTTTGGCTGAACGGTCGCTTTAAGAATAAATGTAGTTCATTAACATCTGATAAGAGCAGACGGGTCTTTATATTGCAGTCACACACACTAAAGCCTAATTGACACATTAATTGCGACCAGATAGTTTAATGTAGCGCTTAAGCTTTTAAAAGAATCAGAAGCTTTCACTTCTACAGCTGGGATTTGTGCCTTAATTGATTCTTGCAACCGAGAGCAGTGAATCTGACTAAGAGCATGAGTGAGAAGTGAAATATGTAGGTTCTCTGTATTCATAGAAAGAATTAGTTTTAAATGCAAGTTAAAGATATCGATTAGATCCGTACAAATGGTATATTTATAATTGGAGGTGAGAGAGTGAGTGTGTAATGTGTCCTGTGGAGTTTCTGTTTTAGACTCCAGCTGTGATGTTAATGATTGCAACTGAGTTAACTTCGGCATCATTGCAACATACAGGCTAATTAAAACAGCTCCACATCGTGACTGAACCGCAGTTACACCATGAAAGTCCAAGGAATAGAAAATTAAGCTGTATTCACCAAACAATTGATGCACTTTGTTGTTTTTGCATTTATTTCTGAATGTTCACCCAAAAATCAATATTTGCTGAAAATCTACTCCCCCTCCGAGCATCCAAGATGTAGATGAGTGTGTTTCTTATTGACAGATTTAGAGGAATTTAGTATTACATGACTGCTCCAGTATCACCAATGACTGCTCTTTAGTGAATAGGTGTCGTCAAAATGAGAGTCCAAACAGCTGATGAAAACATCACAATAATCCACACCATCTTGTGAAGTGAAAAGCTGAGACACAAATCCATAATTGGGGTATTATATTAATCCGTACAGTAAAAACATTTCCTCCAGTTGTCATGAGTTAGTTTCCCTTCTATCCGTTGTTTGGAGGTTCGTTCTGAGTAAGTGAGCAGGTGGTGTAATGCAATTTTATCAGGTTGGTATTTTAAGTTTAAGTTGGTTATTTAAGAATGTATGATTTATTTTTATTTGTAGATTGACAACAAAGAAAAGGAGAATAAGGTTGGTTTTGTGACGATAAAAGTCAATCCATTTGAATTTTAGTGGCTGTTTTTTGTGTTGTAAAACCCTTTTGATTGTATACCTTTCCATAGTTTATGTCATGTGATCCTGTGATTGTGATTTAGATCTGGTTGCAACATTTTCCGATCATGGGCCATCTTTTATTCCCATAGTTTCCTCCCTTTAGGATTGTATACAAAGTTGTCAAATTTACGATCGGTACAGTAACTAAAGATTAGTCTTGGGATCGTGTTGCCAATTAAAAGAACTGAATAAGAACAGTTTAAGGCTCACTTCTAGTGACTATACCTAATATATTATTGCTTTGTGTTATTATGTTCAGTCGTTTTAAAGCCAATCAGTTACAAACATTTTTCAATTAATTCTGCTTTTTCAAGATGATGCTGTGAAGTGACGACAAATATTCAGTTGTTTTTGAGTTTAAACAAAGTAATGTTTATGGGGTTTAAGGTTCCAAAAACACATTATTTTCCATATATTGTACTTTATTGTTTCTCCTCTAAGCCCCGCCTCCTAATATGCATAGATTTTTACAAAGCTCATTGTTCTGAGAAGCAAGATGTGCTCTGATTGGCCACCTATCCAGCGCATTGTGATTAGTCGGATACCACGTTTGACGTGTTTGACGGAAATGTTATGGCCCTAACGTTAAAGATAAAAGTATTTTTAGATAGCCAAAGTTTATATTTTTGGACAAAATTTAAATTGAACCGATAGCTACATAAGTCACAGCGCTCCGGACTGTGCGTCCCACGACAAGACCTGTTTTAGAGTGATAACTTATTAACTGCATTTTTTTAATTATTATTATTAGTAACGATGATGAAGAACAAGCAACTAGGGCTGGGTATCGAATTCAATACTTTTTAGGTACCGACCGAATTGCCTCGATACAACCGTGTATCGAAAAACGCCTCGTCATTATAATATCCGGTGATATTAACGTCTTGCATCTCACTATAAGAGGACATAAATACAGTAGGCTACATGACTAACATCTCTAGAACTGCTGACCGTTTCATTTAAGTAAATCTATCGTCATATCATGTACACACAGAACTGTAAAGGTATTCAAGTCAAGCCGTCAAAATAAAAGTTCGGTTTGGACATGGCAGCAGAAATATATTACTATTGTTCAGTAGAATGTATATAATAGGCTACTACAAAAATTATTAGACCAGTATTTCTTCAGTGTTTTAAACTGTACTTTAAATGGGGAAAAGGCTATTGTAATAATAAACAATAATGCCCTAGTGTAAAGGTAGCATAAAACTATTTGAACTATTAAAACTATTATTTTTTGTGTTGGATATATTTTTTTCTATGCAGTGGCTCAGGAGATGAGGTTTTAAGTCAACAAGCTGGAAACATTTTTTTTATGCTGTTCCATGTTCATTCATAGCTGTTAAAGATGTCTAAAAGATGTCTCATTTAGAACTAATAATTTGTAAATAAAGGTTTACCGTTCTGCAGTTCAGTTTTGTAGTGAGTGAAATAGCAGGGAAATTCGATAATGGTAGCTGAATAATAATAGGCTGCCTAATAATAATAATAATAATCATTTTATACATTAATAGGAGAATGAGCCCAATATTATCTTTACTATCGACGAACACATCTGGTATTGTTGATATTTCTGCATATTGTTGATACACAACACTCAGGAAGTAGTCCTACTGTATGTAACATTTCTCTGAACACGCTATAATATTAATGTTGAATTGTTGTGGAACACTGTTTTGTAGTTGTGTCCACTTTTGGAGGCTCAAAGAAAGTAGTTTCACTTTCACAACAAAACAGAGCGTCTCCAGAACATGGCGCCCACAGCAACACTACAGCGATAATAGTCACTCCGCCTTTTTCTTTGAATGTGCATTTGGGTGGTGTTATGAAAAAAACACACAGTGATGTAGATATGTGGGGTTGTGTTTAAATGAGCTGCTTTAGGAAGGCGTGGACAAGTCATAACTTTTATGAAGAATATCTTTTTGGTTTCAGTCAGTTGGAGTCTTTCTTTTTTTTGTTTACGACCGCAATAAATGTCATTTAGTCACTTGGTTTCTTATTAAACATCAGATATGTTCTAATTGCTGTCATTGTCCCATGGCACAGCAGTTTTGCATTCTGGTTGTCATGGTTTGGCCAATTTTTCAATCCACCCTGTCTAGCTGTTTTTGATGCACAAGCTCATCCTAGGTGAATGGCCCCTTGAGCATTTGCCGGCTCCTGTTCAAAATTTTAACTTCCTTCTCTCTGTCACCCTCACCCCCTGCCATTCATCCATCTGTTTTTGACTGTTGTTTCTTCTTTCATCTGTATGTACAGCTCGGCAGGCAGAAGGTGGGTTCGTGTGAGATAAATGCTTTAGTTTGATGTATGACAGTCGTAGTGAAGTAGTCTGTGTCGTTGTATCAGATGCTTTGAGCAGATGAATCAAATATTTAGGGAGCCAGATTCTCCTCTTCTATTTAACTTCTTCCTCTTATTAGCCAGTAGAATTATTTATCTAGATTCTTCTTATCTTCCCTTCAATTCTGTGTGCAGGAGATATTGTGGTGTTTCAGTCTATCTACTATATGTGCATATTTCTAAACTACAGTACTTCTTTGTTGGCTTTCATTTTTATTGTCTTTTTCTTCATTCTTTTTTTCAGTCTGTTAAGAAAGAAAAGGTGTGTATACTTACAGTATTTTGTAATATT
>JAUCNO010002904.1:0-10297 GCA_032353835.1 Enteromius viviparus | reverse complement strand
GTTTTAACGGTCGAGTAGTACGTTCGGTTTTAAATGTAGTACCTACTGAAGCAGTATGCGATTTCGGACGCAGCACAAGTGTATCTAACAATAGTTTTCCTCCAGTAAAATGACTCTCAGTGCAGCTTTGGAGATGAACTTCATGTGTTCATATACTTATATAGTGAGAGGGAAGATGCTTAAAACATGCTTGAGCAGGAAACTCAGTCAAAAGCGGGCTGTTATTTTACACAAAGACACGTTTCACATTTTAACAGCATTATATTAACAGATGCTAGTCCATATCAAGACAATTTTTTAAACTCCATTTTTTTGTATAAACCACTCATAATAAATCATTGACTCACAACCATCAGGACTCTGCACTGACTTCACACAGCATCTCTAGCAAGTATATGGTTTCCTAATAACATCAGCTTCCTGCCAAAACCTTTACACAACAACCATTCAGCTTTGTCAACCCCACATGTCATCCAACAACCTAAGAGGATCTAGGTTAAACATCATCTGGATTTTCTTTTGTTACAACGCCATTCCTACATTAAGAAATGACAAACATGGCTTAAACCTGCACAACCAATCATCAACGCCTACAGGTTGACTACAGGTTATGCTTTGTTTATTCATTTATTGTAAACACCTGAAACACCAACTTTTCTAAATGTATATTTTAAAGTCAGCATGAAATCAAAATCGACATTTCGTCTCATTTTATGGAATATTTAGCGTTTATTTTTTCTAGTTTGAGAAACTGCATAACTCCGATATATGCCTACATCCCAATAAGGAAGAAAAATGTAACGATTTATATCAATATACTTTGATATAATGAATGAACATGTGAAAAAAAGAAGATTTGGAGAACACAGACTATAAGTGTGAGACATGCTTTATATGAAATACATTATAATTAGCCTACTATGCTCAAATGAGTGAAACTGTGTTCCTCCAGCCTTTCAGTAGTTAACATTTAACTTTAGTTTATCTGTAATCTCAATCTTTTTCAGCACTTCTGATTATAAAAAGCTAAAGTTTGCTTATAATGTAGATATTTCAAAGCCTTTTTGCACATAATGTATAAGCTAGAGATCGTTAACTATATTTGTTTTCAAAGTCTTCAATTTAACTAATTAATTGAATGAATAATAAACAGATTATGCCATAAACAGGTTGCATCCAAGAAGCAAAGCCCTTCAAATCTCTTCCTCTGTATGCAGCATCATCATAAACTGCGGTATGAAGCCTGAAGGTCAATGCACACTAAAAAACACATTTCTGTGTGCGTTATTATTTCATTTTTTTCATATTCGATATCCTATCCTATGGATGCGTGTATATGATATATGATGATGCGTATCACCTTTTTAACCTAAAAAACACAAAGCCAGGCCTTTTGGTCCACATAATTCAGGCCTACTCGAAAGTCAGACAGTTATTAATTGTGTAATATATTTATTTATATATATAATAGAATTCCTCGTAGTTAGAAAAACACTGACCTCTTTGCAAAACTCGAAAGCATATAATCTGATTATAGTTATATCTAATTTTCAAAAAAGTTATTTTAATCACATAAATAGCTACAACAGCTCTGATAAAAACAATGGCTGGAGTAACATTGATGCGTGGTATTTCATCCAGGCTGAAGTCAGGGCTGACCCACATGGTCAGTTAAAATCCCAGCACTGATTGTGGTTGACCAACAGGTCAAAGAATCCATGAGGGAAACATCGAAAGAAACAGTTGGGCAATATACCAGACACGCTTTACACATAACTACTGTTCATCCCAGGGCTCTGCGGGTTTTACAAAGGTACCGTTTTTAAGAAACACTGTATTAGCAAAGTTATACAAATGTGTTTCTTGTTGCCATCCGCTAGTCTAGTCCTCAGCGTTATGTTTCCTAAAGTGCCCCTATTATGCCTTTTTAAAGGTTGCTGATATTGCTTTATGAGTCTCTTAAAACAGGTTTACATGTATGCAAGGTCAGAGTTTTCCAAAAATAGATTTAATTTGACCCTAAATGATTGGTAAACGACTCGTGTGAAGCCATTCGAAGAATCAGTCTGTCTAAACCCCGCCTCTCCGTCAGCCCTCACTGCTGTGATTGGTCAGATGGCGCCGTCTTTTACGATTGGTCTACCGCTACAGCGCGTGTCGGAAAACATGATGCAATCCACGTGGAAATTGTACTGTTTGGGGGCGGGGCAAGTTGTTCGCGATGTAGAACGTGGGCGGACATCATGCAAATATGTTACTTCGTGACGTGGATCCGTAACAGAGAAAGATTCGAATTGCTGACGACTCGTTTACTCGACTTGGTTTTTTGATAGACAATAACATTATCGTGCACTGTCGGCATGACAACAGATAGTTTATGTTGACATACAGCTACATGACACACTGCATGAACGATCACGTTTGAAAAGACATAATAGGGGCACTTTAAATCAGAATTTATTTACAAGGGAAGCAAAATTGCTAAATTATTAGTTTAATGATGACAAAATTAAGGCGGACGAGCATTTTATGATTAACATGCTCAGGAAATCAACTTAATTCACTGGAAACAAGTTTTCATATCCCGTAACATTGTTATACTCTTCAGAAAACAAGACGTTTGAATTTTGAGGATAGCCAGGTAAATGCATTGAGGAAAAAATACTGAGAAAAATATTCGTGCAACATTTAATGCAATGATTTTCTGTTTCCACTCAAGACCTTTTTTAGTCCTCGATATGTGGAATATTGAATTATTATCTCGTTTAGAAGCACACCGTCATGAACCAGACCAGAATCATTCACTGCAGAGATGACAAGCTGTAGTTTAAAGACACTTGATGGCTCAACAACCTGGCACGTAAATCATCAGCCACACGTTTCCTGCTATTGCTTCACAGTTAGTAAGACAGTCATTCGTTTAATAATTGGTCGGGAGGAAAATCATTCCATTGGTTGCATGCTTCCCTATCAACACGCAACTAAAAACAAAGTCAATGCATTTAAATGCTATCTACTACACCCATCCCCCAAGATCCTTCAACTTCTGCTGGCATGTGAATGGATGCCTCTGCTCAATTCAATCGCAGCCTGCTGATGCATTCGTAAAAATCGCTACGTTAAGAGAAAATATATTGTCACCCCATTCAGGTGTTGCATGCACAACAGGTAATGCAGAGGCGGTGAAGACGTGCGCGCGCCTTTCCCTCCGGTTTTTGACAGCCCCGGTGGTTCCGCCTCGAACAACCGTGCGAATGATCCCAAATGCATGGGTTTCGTAATCATACCTCACTTTCCACGACGTCGTGATACGCAGGCGGAGGATCAAACCCTCCGGTGCCCGTGCGCCCGCTGCTCTCGCCGTCTCCGCTGAGGCCGGAGCCCGGGGAAGGGCCGCTCTCCATCGGCTCGTAGCCGTATCCGAGTCCCGGGCTTTCGTTGGTGAGCAGCGCGACAGCCTCGTTGATGTCGTTCTTAGCCAGGCGCAGGGCTTTCCGGATGGCCACCGGGTCTGGGAAGCCCATGCATAACAGCGTGGTCATATGCTGCTCCTCCTCTGTCTCCATCATGGAAGTGTGTCGATGATCGAGGCTTCAGTAAGGGGGCACATAGCACAGGCATCCGGCTGTGCACGCCGCCATGTTTACAGTCGGAGGTGCTGCTGGTATCCTGTCACGATGGATTCCCGTCACAGGCAGAGGGCAGCGGGCTGAGAGCGGGCCACGCCAGGCCTGTGAAGCGGGCGACGCCAACGGATCGCTAGGAGGGTGTAGACGGGAATGCTTTTCAAAATAAAGGTCACCAAAAAAACGCGTGCTGCGAAATAACACTAGAAGAAAAATGCAAAAATTATAAAAAAAAATAATGATGTTTAAAAAGAGCAATACAACTAAATTATTAATACTAAAAAAGTACAAAATATATTATATATTGTTTTGTATATTTATAGCCTATGATTTACTCACAAAAACATGAATGATCGCGTTTATATTATCATTTTAATTATAGCCGCGTGTGTATTAATGTGTGTGTGATAATGAGTAAAATATGACTCATTGTTTACTATTAAATAATACAATAGTATAATGTAGTGATTTTTTAAGCTGATCAGATGTTTATTTTATCAGCTTATTGTGCATCACATGAGTTAGTTGGAATTTAATTAAAAAATTAATTCTCTTGTTCTCTCTATATATGAAGAGTTAATACCTTCGTTTTTAACAATTCTCAAAAATCATATTTGTTTTATTATGCATTTCAATAAATCTCAATCAATAAGTAAAAAAAAAACTAACGCAACAAAAACTTGATTACATAATAAAAACGTGCTTATTTTATTCATTTATTTTGCAAATAAATGCTTTTTATATAAATAAATATATATAGCATATAGAAGCCGCATGAAATAATCATTATTTTGAAATGTGCTCGGCCGGAAATACACGTCACAGAAGCTCAATGTTCTTTGCTTCACTCTTTTTAAATCGGCAGCCCCACCCGTATCTGTGAAACGTGTTTTTGGACCTATACTTTATTAATTATAACCGTTAATAATACGCCTTTAGATTTCACACCCAGTAGTATCTGAAATGCATGTCAAGTAACAATATTACATACAAAAGAAGCACGAGTATCAACTTTGACTACTGTGTTATTTTCCACATATTCTCGTAACGCTCAATACAAAAAAGTTTCGTTTATATCACCAGATTTAAAAAACAAATCGTTTTTTATTTAACTATATATATTAGTTAAATAAAAAACGATTTGTTTTTTTAAATCTGGTGATTTATATATATATATTTTTTTAAAAGACAGAAACGAGGAGTCACGTGAACCTGGCTGTGGTCATGTGATCATGTGAGCTGAAAATGGCAGCTACGGGGGACGAGGCCGCAGCGATGGAGAGCATCAGCAAAGCCCCGGTTCCTCCGAGCGACCTCAACCTCACCGTCGAGCCCGAGCACGAGCACAAGAGAGAAGCTCCGGAGAACCAAAAAGCCAAAAGACCCAGTAATAACAGTACGCTGCTTTAGTAAACAGACCAGCCTGCGTGCACCTCATTTGTGCTGCTGTTGCTCATGTCGCTTAATTTTGTGTTAATGCACCCTGCTTTGGTGTATTTGACTTGTTCTGTTTCCAAAGACAATGCTGTGGTTTGCATACATTTGTAACTCGACTGTCTCTGCCTCTCAAAAACACATTAAGCTTTCTACCTAGTTTGCACTTTTGAGCATCAAATACATTTACCCCAGGTTTCACAGACTAAATGTATATCTGAAAGAAACTTGCATGGACTGATCTTTAAACATGCCAGCGCCTTTGTTTTGTCTTAAGATGCACATCAGAAATGCTTTTTTTTCTAATGCATGGATTAAAATGACTTAAAATGTCCTAAATGAACTATAGCCTGATCCTGACTTAGGCTAAAGTGCTTAAAAATGAAGCCTATGTAGGCTGCTCACTAAGTGTGCTGTCTGTAACAGATGACGGAGGAGTGGAGACTGCAGAGGAGGCCACTGAACCCGCTGAACCTGATATCAACGAGCTCTGCAGAGACATGTTTGACAAGATGTCAGTTTTCTTACAGGGAGAGCTGACCGGTAATTATAATAAAAGAACACCTCATATATTCCTCTCTTTCAGTGTGTATGTAGAACTGAGCATGCTCTGTTTACTCAGCCACCTGTGAGGACTACAAACTCCTGGAGAACATGAACAAACTCACCAGTCTGAAGTACATGGAGATGAAGGACATATCCATCAACATCAGCCGCAATCTGCAAGATCTCAACCAGAAATGTGAGAAATAACTCAAATCAACTCATGCATGCTTTTATGTCTTAATGTTCAAAGTACAGTGTTTTAAACAACACATTGAGGATGGGATTCGCTGATCATCTTAAATGATGTTCTCACATTGTGGCTTTAGATGCCAGTTTGCAGCCTTATCTGGATCAGATTAACCAGATCGAGGAGCAGGTGACGTCTCTGGAACAGGCTGCTTATAAACTAGACACGTATTCAAAGAAACTGGGTGAGTATAAAAAAACCAAAAACCTCTGTGTTACTGTTTGATTCTTTACTTTAATAAAGTGCGGATTGTCTGAACTGTGAATTCTTTTGGTTGAGCCTACAAAAACATGTATTTATTGGGTGCAATTTGATTTGACACTGCCTTTTTTTGCAAGTGAACCAGATATAAAAAAAACCCAGAAATTCTCAAGCAGGGAAAAGTGGACCGTAAGAGCAAAAACAGGCTGATCGTCGAGATCTTTGTAATTACGACTTGGTTGAACAATGCATATATAAAACTCTTAAAGCTGCAGGCAATTCACTAAATATATATAAGAATACACAGTGAATCCTTTTTCCAAACCATGTTTTTTGGCTTGAATCATTACAGTACACCTATAAGTGTTTATATTCAGACCAGAAAAGACCTCAAAATTTAGAAATCCCTGGTAGCCCTTCGGGCAGGCACCCTTCAGCTTTTGGTAGCCCAAAATACATTTAAGTAGCCCGAAGAAACGTTTATTTTAACGTATAATACTGTAAAGGACACAAAACATCAATCACAAACTACAGCATAATATTTGGTTCTAACTGAACAGAAATTTCGGTGCTCTTGCACCAGGACCAGTATGTGTCAGATTCTGAATCGCAAGCCCTGAGACTATTTACACTAGTTAATAAGTTACACTAGTTAGTTAGCCCTGCTTGATTCATCAGAGACATAAAGAGAAGGAAGAGGCTCTGGCAACAATATTTTTCCTTCTGTTTGCTGGAAACCACACGACTAATATTGTGTTTTATGTTCATCGTTATTATTTAATCAAAAATACAGGAAAAACAGTAATAATTTTTACCATTTAAAAAATCTGTTTTGATATAATTTTATTATATTAATATTATTTATTTCTGCGATGCAAAGCTGATTTTCCATCAGTCATTACTTCAGTCTAATATGCTGATTTATTATTAGAATTATCAATATTGGAAGTTTCTTCTTTGAATAAAAAGTATAAACAGTATAATATTTCTAACAGTATAAATCTCTGCCATCACTTCTCATCCCAGCCTTCTGTCAAATAAAAAAGAATGAAAATGTACTGACCCCAAACTTTTCTATTTAAAATAAATGCTCCTCTTTTTAATATTTTATTTATTCAAGAATCCTAAAAAAAATCACAGATTCAAAAAACATATTAAGCAGCACAACAGTTTCTAGCACTCATATTAAAGCAGTATATTAGAATGATTTCTGAAGGGTCATGTGACACTGAAGACTGGAGTAAGGATGCTGAAATACAGCTGTGCATCACAGAAATAAATTAGATTTTAATGCATATTAAAAAATAAAATTGTTAATGTACAACGCAATAATATTTCACAATATTAACATTTTTCCTGTATTTTTTATTTTAAAAAATGCAGCCTCGATGCACACAAAATAAACATCTTAAAAAAATATATTAATATTGGTGGTGTATATTGAGCTTGTGTTTACCACATTTAACTAAACACGCTGTCAAATAACCCCAATGACTTCACCATGCTGGAACCAGGAAAAAGCAAGAGCCACCTCTGCTCTGTCTGGAAGAGAGATTTATGATGCAACAAAACCAGATCATTTCTCATCAGAATCAATAGAGCCGTCTGCTCTGGCGCCTGCTTCAGATGACCCCCACACACTGCATTTCTATTTTTGGTGTGCTGTGCAGCTACTTTTATTACCGCTTTAATTTTGCAGTTGATCTAGATTGATTGATTGTATAAAGTACTTTATACTAATTTAATAATCCTTTGTTTCTTTATATGTAGACAGTTAAAGTGATACTCGTGTCTATAAAATTGGCCTCTAATACTAAATGGCTGAACAGTTGATGAAATGGACATTAGATGGCGCTATAAGACCAGGCACATGCTCAGGTTTCTCTTTTATTATAGCATGGTGTGTAACTGAACTACTCTCTTTATTGTGTGTTTGTTCACAGAGGCCAAGTTTAAGAAACTGGAGAAGCGGTGAAAATGACTTGGAGCTGGTTTAAAGTACTCGGTCTCAATATATCTGGACGTCTCTTGGATTTTTGTGCACTAAACAATCTTCAGACATAAACTATAACACTGTCAGTCTCTTTAGGCACATGGTACTGAATGCTGGTGTGTTGATCAGACTCTGTGAGAGGCAGGAGTGTAGTGTTTGATATGCTCTCCTGATTTCAATATACACGTTTATGATTCATAAAGGCATGGATACAGATTAACCTGTACAGTGTATTTAAAATAGCTCATTACGGTGTATGTTGTTAAAGATGATTTGCACATTATTTCTGCTAGCAATTATTTTTCTCTCCTTGTTTTGTACGTTTGCAGTTGAAAAAAAGTTGAACATTTGTATTAATTACTTTCAAAATCTTAACCAAACTAAAATGTCAATTTGTGAACTTTTACAATAATAAAAAAATAAAACTCTTCTTTGGTTTCATATTTTAATGCGGTGGGGTTCACAAACATACCTCACGTTTTCTACATTAAATGACTGCAGTTATGATTATTAGCAGCTTCTCTTCCAGCAGAGGGCACATGAAGCCCACACATGTTCGGCATCTGACTATAAGCCACGGAGACCGATCCAGAGCCATGTATGGTGAGGCGCTCATCACCAGAGATAGTGGCCAGTGCATCATATGTTCAGGCTCCGATGTCAGGATACCAAAATAATCAGCATGGGGCTGTTTCATTTACTTTATAGACGGTGTATAATGTATAACATCAGCTCTTTGACATTTGATATTTTCAAAGAACGAACTAAATGCGTCACTGATTTGGACCACGCACACTTGCTGTTTATAATCTCACAATGTTATTGTCTCTCACTCTCTTGATATATTTGCTCTTTAAACTTAAACACACTTGACACATAAACACAACATTGAGCCGATATAATGCGGTATCACCGCTACTCGCTGATAGCAAGTGTTATCTTTTAAAGAATTGATAAGTTGTCCTTCACTTTACAGTTATGCAACTAAAATCCTTTTTTGATTTATTATGCACTGGCGCTGGTCCTGATGTTCCCTTGGCCACGTCTGTAATTTTTCCACAAACAGGTGCTGCTTTGCCTTTTTAACCTTGTTACTGTTAGTGTATATCACTGAAAGCTAGTCTATCTGTTTTGGTTGCATCGTGGCTCTGCACAGATTAATATAGCAGAAGGAAAAATAATGTTTTTTTCTTTTTTTCTAAGCAGGTGATTCAATTTTACAGTGACTCTTTTTTCTGGACTGTTTACGTCTAGATTTTCTCTTGTTGTTTGTTTTTTCTGCCGTTTTTTTCACAATTCAGACGTTTCTTCAGATTTAGGCTACAAGTTTATATTGCAACTTTGAATTAGCAATTATATCGCAATTCTGACTTTTTCCTCAGAATTTGGAGTTCATATCTTACAAATTAAAAATTACATAGGCCTATACTAACTTCAAGTTTGGAGTTGCATTTTTAATTGTTTTCAAAATCATCTCACAATTCTCAGAATTTAGTTTATGTCATGTTTCTGTCTTAACTCTGACCTTTTTTCCTGATAATTGCAAATTTGCAGTTCTGTCTTTTTTTTTATCTGAATTGTGAGAAGCCGGTTTCTGCTCTGTAATTGTGACTTTCTCATCTGACAATTCTATTTCTTTCTCAGAATTGTGAGATATAGAACTGGCAGTTCTGAGAAATACTCACAATTGCGAGATATAAAGTATGATATAAACTCAAACGTGAGTTATAGTCCCAGTTCTGTCAGTATTTTTTTTTGTTTTTTTTTATTGAACAACATGTAAACAGCATTATTACAGAAAAACATGCATCAAAAATAGAAGCTCCAAAGATGTTTAAAGAACAAAAACAAAAGGAAGACATTCACAAGACGCCAAATACAGATTCATAATAACTTAATATAGACGCATCTTCACATCTTCTCTTTAAGATTCTTCACAGTTTTAAGAGACTTCATTAAAAGGGTGAGCTCGTTAGAGAAAACCTTATATAGAGGAGGAGATTTTGACAATCTACATTTATGAATGAAAAATTTGCCATTCATGATGATAAAATTGACAAAATTGTGAATATTTTCATCATCATTTTCAAAATAACAAATAATGTCTTTCACATTCAGTGTTATCATTAGATTAATATTAACTGAAATATTGTCTTTCCAAAAGTACTTTCTGCACTGAAAAAAATGATTCTGACCCCTTGTAAATGTTACATGTTTTTATCTGGTTAATTTCACTGATTTTAATGTGTT
>JAUCNO010002903.1:0-10304 GCA_032353835.1 Enteromius viviparus | reverse complement strand
AAACCCAGAGTTTCCCTTATCTCAGGGTTAACTAACTCCGAGTTTTCACTTAACCTCCTTTGTGAAATAGGCCCCAGTAAAGCACAAATAGCTCCCTCTTCTGCTTAACAGTACTTACTATACTGTAACTTTATTCTGTGATGAAAAACCCAAGATTTATTCTGCATTTTTATGCTTCATAAATAATATATAGAATATATAACTTAAAGCTTTTGCTTTGCACATTTGATATTGTACAGTAGCTTTGTGTTTTCAATTAGAGTTCAAATTTTTTTGTACCTGCAAATTTGTCTTACTAGATTTAGCCATATAGTGGCTTAATAAAGGTGCATATGTTAAGGTTTCCACAGTAATTCACATCACACTAGAAACATGCGCAGCAAAACAGCTTTGTCATTCCTCTCAATATAGCTCTTTTCCAGCTGATGTTTATCTGATCTCAACACACTTTCTGTCATACTGGCATGATCACACAGGCTGTTGTATGGAATGTAGGCCAAACATCAAGTCCAACCAGTTCTGCGGTGTAATGAGTTTGATTTTACACATACACATTTACTTAAAGGAACTGCAACACAGTTTGTTACTTACTGTCTGAAGTACTTTACTATAAGAAATGATAATTGTGTGAAGATGGCCGACGGGAGCGAATCATCCAGACAACCTGGTGACTCTGTTCATTTCTCTTCATGATTTTTTGAATTACTGCAATTAATTTAAAGTGCTTTCACAAATGAAATGTGGATTCAAATAATTTTCTTGAGGAATTAAATGACATATAGTTCATCATACAATAAGAAATTTCTGTATTAAACAACATTCTTTTTAACAAGTTACTTTTTTAAACAGATGAAGATAAGGGAAGTTCAGGATTATTCAACAAAAGTGGAAGCAAACGTGAACCTACAGCAAGTAGGTTTTACATTTCAATCTGATTTTACTTATATTATTTTTTTAATATCCCATATGTACAAAATGAACTTTTACTGATGTTTATACTGGTTTTATGGTTGTATAAAGCATATAGGCTACAGTATAGTTTCTTTGGACTGTGACTCTCATTCCGGCGTAATATTCAAGGAATTTTGCTGCCGTACCATGAGCGAAGCAGGCGCAATGATATTATGCCTGGAATGAGAGTATGGTTTCTAGTCATATCACCCTAGAAAATCACAACTTTGCATTTTCCGCCAGTCTTAGTACACGATGCAACTACTAGAGTCAAGTTTTAAATAAATGTAAAAATATCGAAACTCTTTAGTCATTTTATAGTGTGACGCTAACGGCCTAATCGGATTTAATGATTTAAGCTAAGCTATGCTAATTTTGGGACCACCAGACCCGGCGATCGGCTGAAGGGATTAAAAAATGCTAGAACACATCTCTATTACTATAGGGAAGTTGGAAAATGAGCCTATTTCCAAAAAAAGTGGAGTGTTCCTTTAACTAATGATCCCAATGACAGGAAAACCAAATATGGGCAAGACACGTGAAACATCGAAGCAAACAAAAACACAAGATACAAAACTGAAATTAAACCAGACCAATAACGTGACAGCTATATTGATGAAACATTGTAGAAACCTTGTATATAAAAAGACTTGGCAGGTTTACCTGGTAACAATAACAGGGCAGGTCAGAACAAGGATTGGGTCAGCCACAGAAAGGGAACACTCTTTTAACAAATTAGTAATACATGCCCACATTCTGGCTAACATACCTATAACAACAGGTTAGACAAAAGGGAAACATTCTCTCTATTCATTAGCTGAAATGTTCAACAAAGCTCTTTCACACCAGTTTACATACTGTATGTGTAATTTATTAAATACAGTTAGCAATATGAACATGGCTGTTTGAAATAATCTTACATATTAAACTTTTTTACAACTCATCTGGAGAAAAACTGGGCACATTACTTTTACCACTTTCCATACATCCAAATATGAAGTCTATGAATATTGTCAAATCCCAACATATTATGAAATGGTTTTGGAGTAGCTCACATGAGGAAAACAAGTCTTGGTGAAATTGGTAAAAGACTGACACAAAGAGTAGCATCCAAAGTAGCTTTCAGTTTGCTCCTTGATTTAGGTTTTGTTATAGTCACAATGGAGAACCCTGACCCCCACAAGTATGTGGTGGTGAAAGGCAGCAGAAATTTGATTGCCCATTTTGAGAGAGAGGGATATTCACTCGCAGCCAGTAACCAAAACGAAGCAAGATGTGTGTGCTGAAGGCTACTGTCAGCTGATAGTTCCATTAGTTCATTTTCCAACACAGTGAACAGAGCTATGTTTTTAAAGCAGGAACCACAGAGAATGGGTTCAAAATCCAAAGGTTTCCATGTCGAGGGTCCTCTGGGAAGTAGTCAGCAAACTTTTGAGATAACTGAGACAAGTGCTGGGTTATGACACTTGGGGACGGTTTCACAAACGGGACTTAGCTTAAGCCAGGACTAGGCATTAGTTAAATTAAGATATTTAAGCAACTTTTAAAAAAATGCCTTATAAGAAAATATTACAGGTGTGCATCTTAACACAGAACAATGACACTGACATGTTTCAACATATGTCAGAGCAAGATATCTTCATCTGAGTCAGCTCAAACATGCAATTTAATCTGGGACTTGCTTAAGCATTGTCTGTGAAACTGAGGGATAATATGTTCACATGAGAAGAGGGTTCCAAATTTTCATTCAGATGTGGAAACATGTCAAATTCTTGTCCTTGACTCTTCTATTCCAGAGAATTAGTTTTTTCTTGAATCCCTCAATTTTGTGAAAACACTGTGATGTGTCTGCCCTGGATTGATATATTCACCTGATTTAAGTCAAGTCAAGTCAAGTCACTTTTATTTATGTAGCGCTTTTAACAATACAGATTGTAGCAAAGCACTGAACATTATCAAATAGGAACTGAACTCTGTTCAAAAACGCGTGCACTTCTTTTCTCAGTTCAAAAAGACGTATTTCACTGTGGTACAAGTGCTGCAAATGAACAGCATCAAGTCGTTCAAACAGAGCTGCAAAACACCTAGAACTGAATGCATTTTTCTTAACAGTTTTCACAGCAATGTTCATGACCTCATGCAGTTCTGGTGACATCTGCTTTGTTGCAAAACTTTCCCTGTGCAAGAAACAGTGTGTCCACTTTGCTTCAGGCGCTCGCTATTGGATTTGTTTAACAACACAATATTTTCCCGTCATAGTAGCCGCGCTGTCTGTGCAAATACCACAGCAGTTTTTTCCAATCAATACCTTTTTCAGTGAAGTACTCATCAAGTGCATGACATTATCTGCTGTTGTTCTCGTTGGAAGTTCTTTGCAAAATAGCAGGTTTTCACAAAAATAATAAACAAATAAAAAAAATAATAATTTGGGGTAGTCTACCACTGCCTGCACGGCCCACCAGATGGCGCTTGAAGGCCCACTAGAGGGCCGTGACCCATTTTAAGCCAAATATGCACCCCCGATCGATTAGGGTTTATGGCCCAGGTAAGCAATTTTTTTTTTTCACCTAGTGAAAAGGTTACATTACATTACTTATTTTTTATTATACTTAAATATGTGCTCATATTTTCTGTAACTTTGCATAAGCACATCAAGTTCAGCTGGACAAAAAAAATGTCAACCTCTTTTTTCTGATGTTGCCATGGTGACTCATAATATCTGCGCTCCATTGATAATGGCTTTTTAGAGTCTTGGTGTACACGCTTAACTCTGAGTTCCCTTGTCTGTTGGTCACTATGACGTTATGTCATGACGACAGACTGAGGTCATTGACTTGGGAGCCCTGATTCGCTCTGGTATAGAGAAAACGCCAATCAGAATTCATTCTGAATGGCTAGTGGAATCCCCGCCATGCAGGTATAAATAGGCTACAGCTGCCTCCACTCTTTAGATTTTGCTTCGGTGCCGAGAGCTGCCCATGTGCGGTTCTTTTCCTGAACGCAGTGCTGCAAGTATAGAGATAATTTTCTAGCAATTTCCTTGGGCATCTCACAAGGTGAGCAGTCTCTGACGCTGTTGGTTGTCGTCTTTTTCGAAAGTCTTTTTCATTGCGAGGAATTGTCCCTGGCTGTGTTGCTGTCTTGCCTCTCGCTCCTCCTCCTCCGTCTCAGACTCCGAGATGATAACTATTCTCGCTCGAGCAGGTGTCAAAGCCTCGCAGCCCGGAGGCTTCTCGGCTGGATGATTGGTACCTGGGGTGTGGCCGTGGTTCACAGCCACGTCCGCTTTCTCGACGCCCCGATCAACCAGGCCGGCCTATTCAGCGACACTGAATTTTCCTTAGCAGTTCTCCGCAGTGCAGAGACAGGCCGAGGCAATACAGCACATCTTGCCCTGGCATGACCCTCCTGTTGCCACCCGTCCGCCACATGGCCAGTCTCGGTCTGTTTGTCGCCGTGGCCGCCCTCGCACTGTGCTGCAAGCTCCGCAGAGTGCCCCGACAACGTCAAGGCCTCAGCATCGAGCCCAGCGCAGGCGGGCGGCCCCCTCCCCATCTCCAGCGAGCGCTTAGCCTTCATGGAAGGCTGCTAAGCGGCCCTGAGAGGCGTGTGACGTGTTCCCGGGAGACGGTTTCATTTTGTTGCGTTCCGCCACGGGGCTCAGGCTCCGCGGTACCCAAAATGGTAAAAGAAAGAACAGTCACATAACTATCTAGGACCAGGTGCGTGTCGCACGATAGTGAGCAGTCAACGGCTGCCTCACGGTCGTCCAAGCTACCCTGCTTTGCCAGCGGCCTAGAAGTCACGGTTCTTGGAAGCCCCGCTTACTCCCGGACTTTTGGCCAGTCCCTCCGGGGACACACGCAGACGAGCTGTGTCATGTCAGTCCACTGCTCAACCCAGCGCTGTGTTCCGCTGCACCTATTCTGGCAAACTTGTAAGTCGACTGGTTCCATTGGCGAGGAGACTGGAGGCGTGGGCCACACTACCCAATCCGTCAAGATGACTATGCGATTTAGTTCGCCCGGCGTCCTCCCAGATTCAGCGGCGTGCTCGAGACTGTGGTGGCAGCCCGAGACACCTCTGTACTGCGCGAGGAGATTGCTGTCCTCCTGGCAAAGTATGCAATAGAGCCGGTCCCTCCAGCCGAGATGAAGTCAGGGTTTTACAGCCCTTACTTCATTGTGCCAAAGAAGGGCGGCGGCCTTCAGCCCATACTGGACCTGCGAGTTCTGAACCGTGCTTTACACAAGCTGCCGTTCAGAATGTTGACGCAGAAACGTATTCTCAAATGCGTTCAGCACCAGGATTGCTTTGCAGTGGTCGACCTGAAGGACGCTCACTTTCACATCTCAATTTTTCCTCGACACAGACCTTTTCTACGGTTTGCGTTTGAGGGTCGAGCATGGCAGTACAGGGTCCTCCCCTTCGGGCTTTCCCTGTCCCCACGAGTCTTTACGAAGGTCATAGAGGGCACCCTTGCCCCATTACGGGAGGTGGGCATCCGGATCCTCAACTATCTCAAAGATTGGCTCATCATTGCGCCCATTCGCGAGAGCAGTTGTGCGATCACAGGGAGCTGGTGCTTCAGTACCTCAGCCGGTTGGGGCTTCAGGTCAACTGGGAAAAGAGCAAACTCTCTCCTGTGCAGAGAGTTCCTTTTCTCGTTGTGGAGTTAGACTCGGTAAGTATGACAGCGTTCAAGTGTTTGAACCTCCTTTCTTAAATAGGCCCCAGGTGTTTAGGAGAGGGAAGCACAACATTTATTTATTTATTTATTTAATTATTTATTTATTTGTTTGTTTGTTTGTTTGTTTGTTTATTTATTTTATTGTTTCATTTTAGGTCAAACAAAAAGTAGTATTGTCAAATATTGCAGTATAGTACAAATAATGTCCATAACATAACACTTAACACAATCATTAACAGATATGTAAATAAATGAGGAAGAAAAAATAATAATAAATACTAACAATAATAATGAACATATATAATAGTAAAAAAAATAATAATAATAAAATAAAAATAATAACAAAGCAAATTAATTTAAAACAGTGGCAATTATGCGCTGATATATATTCAAATATATGAGGAGATAACTGAAGATGAGCAAATGAGTACATTTAAGATATTGTTGTCTCCTTAGTATAAATTTGGATATGTTTACAAATAAGGCATAAACTGGCATTTTCAGAAAGACTGAAACTAAAAGACATTGCTGAATGTATTGGATCCAGCAGTAATATAGCAACACAAAAGTGTGAGGAACATGTCCACTATTGCTTTGTCTGTTGAACAGATCATTTGAAATAAGTATTGTGGCGAGGCAGCCGCCTCCCCCCTAATTCAATCGATCAATCACTTTTGTGTATATAGTGCTTTTAACAATACAGATATGCATCATCACCATATCCCTTCTTAGCCGCCCTTCTCCAGGCTCCTGACAGGAGTGGGCGGATGAGAGGAGAGGCGCAGGACTGTGCAGGTCTGGTGGTGTGTGATGAGGTGCAGCTGGAGCTAATGGAGCCTCATCACCGCCGCCGTTAAAAGACCAAGCGCATCTCTCCTCGGGAGACCAGACTCTTCCCCTGTGCATGTACACTAGCGGTCCTGGAAGGGTGCAGAGGAGGATTGCTGCATGGCCCAAGAGGCAAGCCGCTGGAGACGCAAGCCGTCGGAGGAATGTTAGCTCCGCCCCCTTCTTTGGACCCGTTCCCCTTGAACCAGCTCCCTTATTTATTATTTATTTATTTTTTTTTGGACCTTAGAGAAGCAGTTCATGACCAGTTAAAGATAATGAATTAACAGAACTGTGAGTAGTGATGAAATGATTTGTGTACTTTCAGTGTCTGTGATTATAGAAGAGGAAAATGGAGACCAACTGAAGATTCCTGAAGACCCAGGAGCGTTCCTCATGAAAGAAGACACTGTTACAAACAAGATACATAAAGGTAAACCTTTGTTTGTGAATTATTATTAATATTATTTTGTTGGAATAGAATGAATTACTTTTATTAGTACATGATCTCTCTCTCTCTTTCTGTAATGTTGTCATTCAGGTTTAATTAGACGGCCATGTAGCATGAGTAAGTATTTTACATTAATAAATACTCATTTTACAACACTCCTGTTAAAATTGACACTAACTTGTGCCATTAGAACATTGTGACATAAGAACATTGATTTTCTTTATTTTCTGTAAAGTTCCTAAAATGTACATGTGTGTAAAGTTGCTCCAGTTTTCAGCTTAACTGAACACTAATGACAGTAAAACAACACCTTTTTTTAAATAATAATAATAATTTTTACTAACTGTAAGTAACTTTGCCACTACATGTCAGTTAGTAGCCTGTGTATTAGTAGACTGTCTGCTTAATATCGTATAACACTTTATTTTAATGGCTCTACAACATACAATGTATCAGAAACTTTACAATATATGTCAACTTATTCTACTAACCCTAAACCCACACTAACAGTCTACTCTAAGAGTTAGTAGACATGCTGTTGCAAATTAGGGAGAATGCAGTTGACATGCAGTTACAACGTTATAGTTAGTAGAATGACTAAAGTGGGCTTTCACAAGAGTAACCATATATTTTGTGTGCGCTCTTATTTTTCATTTTTTGCACAATACTGTATCATCTTTAAACTCTTCACCACCAAGATTAGTAAACTAATACATTAAGAGGTCTGTGTCACATAACCAGCTCCATGTATGTGGCTCTTTTTTAAACTTGCTCACCTAATACAGAAATGCGCTCAGGGTGCCAGGTCTGTGAAACAAAAATAGGCATTATTTCAACATAATGAAATCTAGTCACATACAGTCTTGTTTAGCTGTTTCAGAGAAAACTGAATGCACTGCATTTTCAAACCAGCAATATGAGAAACAATGTGGTATCATTCTTTATTATTGGTTAAGATAAGATAAGAGGAACTTTGTTTATCCAGAGGGAATGTCTTTTGTCACAGACATCCTCAATGCAGCAAAGGAATAAGAAAAATAAAAAGAGAGAAGGTGGTAAGAGCTGTTAAAGTGCAGATTTAGGTTGTTTGCATATTCAGCATCTCCATCCATCCCATCATCCCTCTTCTGTCTCAGGCCAGTAATGGCCTGCATTCCATTCCACACCTACCTGGTGTTGTTCCCCTGAAGTTTGCTTTCCAGCTTCCTTCTGTAGAACTCTTTTCCCTCTGCAATATTGTTTTTGAGCTCCAGTCTCAACCGTCACCGCTTCTGAAAGCTCTATTTTTCTTGTTTAGTGTAGCTTTCATGTCTTTGGTTACCCAGGGTTTATTGTTGGGGAAGCTGTGAATGTTTTTTCTGTGTCCACACAGAATTTGATATAATCTGTTTATAGTCTCTGGATGATAGGTTTGTACAGGAGCTGGAGGTGGACAAGGTTGTGATCAGCCCTGCCTAGGGGAGGGAGAGGGATGGAGGTGTATGCCTCCGTAGCATTGGCATAGAACAGGTCCAGTGTTTTATTGTATCTGGTTTTGCAGTCCCCATATTGCAAAACGTATTGTAAATCATAAATATGTTTTTTTTTTTTTTTTTAGAACCCATAACACAGACTTTTTAGCCAAAGTCAGAAAGTACCAGAAATTAATTACATGCATTTATGTCAATTTCAGCTATCTCTAATGCTAAGAAAAGCTTGGAGTGTGTGAGGATTGTTTTGATCGGAAAAACTGGAGTGGGAAAGAGTGCAACTGGAAACACAATCCTGGGTGATAAAGTGTTTAAATCGAGGGCCAGTATGAAATCTGTGACCAAGACATGTCAAAGAGAGACTGGACAAGCTTGTGGTCGGCCCGTGACTGTGGTGGACACACCAGGACTCTTCGACACGACCCTCAGTAATGAAGAGATCCAGCAGGAGATCATGAGATGTATTGAACTCTCAGCTCCAGGACCACATGTGTTTCTGCTGGTCATCGCTGTCGGCCCGTTCACACAAGAAGAGAGAGAAACCCTTCAGCTCATCAAGATGACCTTCGGACAGAAAGCAGAGACATTCACTATGGTGTTGTTCACACGAGGAGACAGTCTCACAGATCAAAGTATCGAAGACTACATTAAAGAAGGAGATCCACATGTTCAGAAACTGATAGATGACTGTGGAGGAAGATTTCATATGATTAATAATACACAGAAGGATCCTGCACAGATTGTGAGTCTGTTAAAGAAGATTGATAAGATGATGTGGAGTAACGATTCCAGTTTCTACAATGACAAGATGTTTCAGGAGGCCGAGAGAGCCTTCAGACTCATGCAGATCAATAGAGAGAGAGAAGAGGTCAAGCAAGAGATGGAGGCCATGAAAGCCAAATATGAGTCTAAAATCAAGGAAATTCAAGACAAACTAGAAAAGGAAAAAGCTAGAGGAAAAGTTAGAGAATTTCTGCTTGTGGAGAGAGAGATCACAAAGTTGAGAAAAAAGAGAGAAAACACAGCGACAACAGACACTGAACAAACTCATGTTGAGAAAAAGAATGAGGATCAGATTGAAAAGCAAGAAAATCAGCTTTCAGAACCGACAGATCTGGATAGAGAGACATCAAAAACAGGAAGACAAGCTGATAAAGATCGTAAGAAAATTGGTAAAAAATTTAGTTTTAGAACCTTAAAAATAGGCAAAAAACAAAGGAAGAATATTGAGAGAACCGAAGAATGTAAAACAAAAGATGCTGCAAGTTCAGAAGAGAACACAGAAGATACGGTAACAGATCAACAGATCAGAGAAGAATTGCCTAAATCTTTTAAAGATGAGATAGATGCAGAGAAAGAACAACTGCATCAGCATTATGAGGAAATGAAAGAATGCAGGCAGAATTTGGAGGAGGCCATGAGGAGATACAAAGAGATGACTGATATGTATGCTGCAGAATTCAGGAGAATTGAAGCCAGAAATGCTCAAATTATTAACAACTTTGAGAAGGACCATGGGAAGTCATGTGTGCTTCAATAACAGATAATAAATTATTGTTGGGAATTAATGATTATAAATAAAAAAGGTTTGAAAAATCATTTAAAAAATACATGAATATATAAATACATATATATACTGTATATATATGCCAATGTTGAATTGGAATTGTTAATTCATAGTTTTCAGACACATGACTGGTTCGAAGACCTGGAGGGCAAAACATCCATAGAACTGCAAACAGCAAAAGCCTGTCAATTTTTCATCTGTTCCACAGCCACAAATATTTGGACCACCTCTCAAAACAATAAAACATAAGAACTGAATGTGAACCAAATTCGGTAACACTTCAGAATAGGGGTCCAAAATAATGCATTAGTTAAACATTAATTAATGGTTAATTTGTTCACAATTAAG
>JAUCNO010002902.1:0-10308 GCA_032353835.1 Enteromius viviparus | reverse complement strand
TCATTCATGATTCTGTCTAAAAGACAAAACAGTAATCTATATCAGCTCTGTTAATAAAACTAAATCTTTGTTAGGGACACATATTCAAAAATAAAACAATGCAACAATAGATATGTAATGAGTTATTTAACAGACTATTTCAACTTAAATTCTGTTTTTAATATAGTGGTTTTTCTAATAATAAAATAATAATAATACAATAACATGACAGCATTTCTAATGATATAACATTAAATATATACATGTGTACTTATATTATATATATCTTGTCTTATACCTTATATATATATCTTGACTGTAACTGTGTTTGTAATCATATTACTAGACAATGGAAAAACAAACACAGAAGAAGTTAACTTAGGTCCAGGCTCGTAACTGTGTGTTGATGAAACACATAAAAATCTTCAGTACAGGAACTGAGGCCTGGCAGCAGGGCATAAGGGCACAATCGACAATTGACCTCCACAGCAACACCCCTCACTGAAACCTGTGACACACACATACACACAAACACATCCACTCCAACCAGCACTCGTGAAAGAAGCACCAACACCACAAATTTGCCACTGCCTTAGGCACTCAGATCCTGAAACAAATAGAAAATCAAATTATGCACTAGAAAAGACCTGAGGGGTATATCAGAAAGCAGGTTATGTGACATACCCGGGTAAGTTAGTGGATAACCTCAACCTCAACTCGGTTCCAAAAACAGAGGTAACTTTCTGGGTATGTATGTAACCGTAGGAACTTACTCTCTGAAGATCTGTGAAAAACTCAGCAACAGGGCATTTTTTGTACAATATGGGCATGCGTACTAGTGGTTCTACATGTAATTACTCCCTGGGCGAGACCCCTACCCCCCCCCAAAAAAAAAGTTGTATTGCTTTTTATTCATTATTATTGGCTTCAATTCTTTATATGCATGCATTAAAACTTCCAGCTCCTCCTCTGTGAAATATGCCGCTCCCTTTTTTTCTCTGTCATTTTCCATTTTGACTCGTGAAATCTGTGATCCATTAAAAATGTCTTTATGCACACGCATTAACTCTGGGTAACCAGTAGGAGGTTGATTAAACTTACCCAACTCAGGTGTTTTGGAACCGACATACTCATGGCATGCGGGTTTGGGTTTAATCAACCCAGAAGGTTATGTTTTACCAAATGGTAAGTTACCCAAGCTTTCTGGAATACCCCCCTGATCATTTACCATTGCAGGTGTATTAAAATATCACAAGTTGTGCCACCCACACAGTAGACCCACGAATAATCACATACAATATTGGTTTTTAAGAATGAAAATACACAAAACATTAAACTACCTATTACTAAAACTACAGGGCATAGACAGAGGGCACAAATATTACTTAACTCAGAAAAACTGAAAATATTACACACAACAAGAAGTTTGGGCAAGCCACACACAACAAACAGATAGCTGCTTGCATTAACACTGACTCACACAGAACAACTCCTTACACACATCCCACAAATACAAAAAGAACCAACAAGTCAGATTGATGTATCCAGACAACTCACACAATCAAAAGCAAAGAAACAAAACAAAAACAAATTTAACCAAAACAAAACAGCAGCATCTCCAGATATTAATTCCACGTATCCCAACAATAGGGAAAAAGATCATAAACGGGGCATTACGGACCTGTCTGTAATGATAACAATAATATTGCAGATTAAACAGTTCATCAAACCCTCCCTGATTACATTAAAAATCGAAATTTATTTTTTCTACTGAATAAATTTTTCTACATTTTATACTGAATAAATTTATACAGTATATTCCCCTCACAGTTGAAGATAGGACCATTAATTAGCAACCGGCCAATCAGTTTTTTAAGGAGGAGGAGCCTCCTGCTATACATGGTTAGTAAGTTTAGTGAAAATAAAAGTAATTGAAAACAAGGCCATAAAACTCAGACTGGTTACTCAAAAGTCTTCAAAATGATGTGAAAATCATTCCACTTTTTAACAGAAATATAGTATTTTAAATTTTAAAAGACATGTCTTGTGACTGAAAGCCTGTATGGCCATTAATATTCAGTGATTCTCACCTAAAGAGACAAAGACCTCTCCCCTACTGGCCCTGAGGCAGGTAAGAAAGAATGTGAGAAGATGTGAGAAAAAACTGTTTATTGAAATGATATGTATTTTATTCACAACACAGTATAATTTAAATATTGTGGCCACTGGCGCTAGAGAACATGACAAGACTAGCATGGTTTGGTGAAGAAGAACGGGTGGATTTATTTACAAGTTGAGGTGAGAAAATGTTTAAAGTGTCCGTGCTGGTGACGTGCGTTAAGTGACAGTCCCTTCTTTCTTTACTTCCCCAGGTTCAGTGCTCAGGTGCAATCTCGGGCATCCTCGGTCACGACGACTGAAAGATAAGTGAAAGACAGGTCCTCATTTTATTTGGCTCTGGCCGTGACCGATTGGCTCGAGACGATGAGTTCCAGGTGCCCTCTGTTAGTTGACAGGGCGACGCTGATCTCTTCCCGCTACAATATACATAATGAAGGTCAAAGACACATTATTGAGCACACTGATCTAACTACAGAGATGTGAACAGACTTTGAGTCAATCCTGAAAACAAGTGAACCCTGTAAATACCTGATATTTGAGTGTTTGCTGCTTCTTTCCATGAAATCAAGAAAAAAAAAACATTAGTATTCAGGGAGCTTGTTTTACCAGATAATATAAGTGCAGTTGAACATTAATATTCATCCGTGGAGCATGTTTCTGATCAATAATAAACAAAACAAACACACAAAAAAAACCTGTAAGTGTCACGCCCAGCTGGAGCTGCCAGCTAAAGACTGTGTTTAGCACTCCGGCTTTCTCTGTACTCTATGTGTTTTGTGTCTGTTTTCATTCCAGGACTCCAGGATCTCTCCTTCACAGCTGTTGCTAGTTTGGTTCAATCATTCAATCAGTTCCACCTGTATAAATACCGGTCTGTTTGTCTGTCTAGTCACGGATCATTGTCTCAATTTTATGCCGTCAACCCAAGTTGTGTTCAGTCGTGTTCCAGTGTTCTTTGTGTTCTGTCTTTTGGATTACCTGTTGGCGATTCCTGCCTGTCTCCCGGATATTCTCATTGTCTCTTCCCCTGGACTGATTCACGGTATTGACCATTGCTTTGTATACGTTTCTGCCTCTGCCTATGTCTCCACTGATTCAGTTTGCCGGGTCTAAACTATATTTATACTGTATGTCTATATGTCTAAAATACATTTGTGAAATAGAGTATTAATTATATGGTCTAAACATTCTTAGACTCGTAGCATTCATCATGCACTATTATCATATAGTTTTATAGAAACAGCATCGTGTCCAAAGAAATGTAGATGTCATAATCACTCAATTTCAAACAATTCATTCAGGTATTATAGTTCGGGAAAACCAAAACCAGTAAATGTGTTCAGGTTTATGACACAATAAACAGCAAACTAATACAAAAACAAACAGTACTCATGAGAATGATGGCTCCGTGTCTGGACCAGCTCGCACGCCGCTTCTTGAAGTAAATTGTTATTCCTTTCAGCTGCGTTTCTTCTGTTATGTTATAATGCGTTACTTACGTAAAGTAAGTGCTGTGTTTTCTCTGTTCTTCCGCGCTGAGCACGCAAGCTGTTGTGGGCGTGTACATGTCACACACGTCTCACGTGGATGATTGTAATTAACAGGAACCGCTAATTGGCAAAAAGCAAACCACGTCCTCCAAATGTGCCCGGTGTATAAGAGCCATACAAGCGATCATTTATCGAAAATACTTAAAGAGGCTGTGATAGATTGGAAGATCAGCAGATCAAACGTCCCCGTTCCTGTGACAACAGACAATCCCAGAAACCAATGCTGTGGAAGCGGATGGATTTTCACCGCATATACAATGTTTTGCTCACACTGTTAATCTGGCTGTGCAAATAGGGATAGGCGTTCACCAGAAGTCCCGACTCCTCGTCAGAGTGAGGAAAGTTGTCACGTTTTTTCACTGCAGCACAACAGCTGCAGCTGTGTTGAAGGAGAAACAGGTGATGCTACAGCTGCCCTTACAAAAGCTGGTCCAGGATGTGGCTACAAGGAGGAACTCTAGCCACGATATGCTCGGCATTAACAGACAAGAGTGTCAAGAAGAACATTAAAGAAATCGTTACTCTGTCTGATGATGATGTGAAACTAGCTGAGGATGTGGTCCAGGTTCTTAAAACTTTGAAAACTGTGACAACCCTCATAGGCACTGAGCAGATTTTATTTTACTATTTTAATGATCTTGCCATTGAAACACAGAATCCTGGCCTCCATGAAGCAAAGTGGCTCTGACTCAACAGTAGTGAAAAACATCAAAGCTGCTATTGCTATTCAGTTTTTTCATATGAGCACTGCACTTGACCCCCGTTTCTAATCTCTACCTTTACTTGATGAGACCACCCATGACACAATCAAGAGTCTGAATTCTGGACGATTGTTCACAGACTGTTCAGGTATTTGATTGTTTTAATATTAATATAATTAAATACATTGAATTTAAATATTTTATTATAAAATAAAATAAAAAAATATAAAAACTTTATTAAATAAAGTTCTGTGTAAATCAGTTAGGCCTATTTATTTGAAGTCAGTATTTAAATATAGTCAGATAATAATAATGCTTAACTTTATTAAATTAGCTTCAATTCATCCTGGATTTCATATCCTTCATTGTATCTAACATGCTGCAATTATGTTATTGATTTGGTCTTACAGGCCCAAACTTCCAGGGATGAGACAGAGGAGCAATCAGAGATAGCCTTCAGCAGCAGTGACTGTCCTCCTCCAGCCAAAAGAGCAACAATGGCTGAACTGTTTGGAGACATCATTCCAATTGAACAGACATCATCATCATTCAAGTTTTGTCTGAAGTGGTGGATGAGGAGGTGCAGTTCCCCCATTTAGCCAAGTTGGCTAAAAGTTACCTTGGAATCCCAGCCACATCTGTTCCCAATAATAGAGTATTTTCTACTGCAGGTGACATTGTCACAGCACAGAGAGCAAGCGTCTCACCAGACAATGTTGACATGATGGTGTTTCTGAATAAGAATTTTTAACTCCCTTAAATCAAACAAGTTTGGTTTTCTTAAGAGAAATAAGTTGTTTATTTGTTTAATGTTTACTTGATTTGTGGTTTGCAGCACAGGCAGTAAGCATCAGTTACCTCAGTGTGAAACAGTAGCCATTTAATTTACTTTGTAAATGTAAGAGAACTTGATTGAAAAAGAATTTTCAACATGCTTGAATCATCTCAACAATGGAGTTTAGTTCTGTTTGTTTTTCAACAATATTTTGTTACAAAGAAAACAGAAGTGTTATACCTTTGGCTATTTAGTTGTTTTATATATGGCTATTTATATTGTTAATAATTTGTATAGTTAACCTTGTTCTTTGGAGTTCAGTTTATAAAGATTTTTCAAATGTTATTTATCGCGATACAAACCGAATCGTGGGTCAAAAATCGTTATATGAACCGAATCATAGGTTTGGTGTTTCATTGCAGCCCTACAACATACCAAATCATTATCAGGGGGAGAACCAAAACATGGACAGTGGAGGTAGGGATCCTGGAAGACCTACCTGTTCCAGTTTTGCTGGGAGGTGACTGGTTTAAAAAAAAAACCTAACCCTCGCCATGCAGTTTCCCATGCTGTATGGTCATTGAAGCTGCTGGAAGCCATTGCAGGGGACTGAACATCGACCAGCCTTCCTGACATCGGACAGTGGAAGAGATGGTGAGTCCCCCTTTCGTGATTCTAACCTCTACTTTGATGTGTTTCAGCAGGTCACGGGAGGTGGAATGTTTGAGAGAACAAAAAGAGGACGACCGACTGAAGCATTGCTGGTGCCAAGTCCGCATCAATAAAGGCCAGCAGGCCCTTCACCCTCTCCCAAATGTCTTTGTCCAAAACGGTCTGCTGTACTGTGTCGCCCAGCGGAGGGGGGAGGAAAAACAGCTTCTTGTAGTCCCACATCCTGGTAATTGATGAGCACATATCCTGGTAATTGTGGACTACCCCTCCCGGTACCCAGAAGTAGTCCACTTTAGAAAGGGCACCTCCAAAGCCATCGCACAACAGCTGTTCCTGTTTGCCAGCCGGGTGAGCCTACCATCGGAGATCCTGACTCTCCGCCAACCACCACAAGTGTCACCTCACCATGGCCAAATTGAAGTACCTGGGGATCAGAGTGGGAAGAGGACTGGTAAAGCCGCAAGAAGGGAAGATCAAAGCCATCCTAGAGGCACCTAGACTTTCCAACAAAACCCAGGTACGGGTTGACGGGTTATTACCAATGTTTTATCCCCAGCTTTTCCTCTATAGCTGCCCCACTAACGGGCCTAACCAGGAAGTTGAAACCGGAGAAAGTTCGCTGGATGGATGAGTCTGAAAAGGCTTTCCAGGACATCAAAAGGGTGTTCATTTCACAGCTGGTCCTACATGCCCCAGACTTCAACTGCCCCTGCAGGAAGCCCTGGAGAGGAGCAGTGTCACACATGCGGAACACCGGGAGATTGCCAACACTGGCCAATTGGTCACAGCTGAAGCCCTATAAAAGAGAGGCAGAAACGCACAGTTGGGGAGACTCATCTTCGAATGCTGTTCGACTTACTGTCTCTCTGCTTTTTCCCAGAAGACACGCAGAGACCGATTGGCCCATTGGAGCACTGGACATTGCGACCTGGAAGAGGGAAGGCCCATGAGAGCACACAAACGCACCCAAGCACCATTGTCTGCCACTCACCTTTTCGTGTGCATCTTTATAAATAAATCCACCCTCCAGGGGTTCACAAAAAGTCTTGCCTTGTCACATGCTTCTTCACCAAAAACTGTTGGTTGACGTGTCTATTTAATTATTTTTTCTGCATGGCTTTGAATTTTCTCACTTCTCTACTTTTCAGACCTTCACATCCGCCACGTTACAACTGGTGAGTATGTTTAATTTTTTTTTCTTGATTTTGAAGCACCTAATTGTTTATAAGCATGTAGGGACTATGTGCAATAGGATGTTCCTGTATTTGTAGTTTAATTGTCAACATGGTTTAGTAGATTACAAATTATATTGCATTCTGCATTATATACCTCACTTACCATTAACTTTGCTCAAATGTTGCTATTTAGGGTAATGCAAATGTAAATTTAGATGTTCTTTGCTTTGTTACTAAGAAATATGTTTAGTATAAGCTTAGTATTATTCATGCGATTGAACAGAGGCCTGTGACTTTTGGCAAAAGGAAAGAAATCAGATGTTTTATTAAATTTCTTTTTACCTAGATTTGTAAGTTTGTAAGTCACAAAATGTACACATTTCATAGATTTTTTATCACATTTCTTTCAGTCTAGAATTCCTGTAGTTTATAAATCCAAATGTACACATTGAAAAGACATTTTATCACATTTCTTGTAGAATTCCTGTTGTTTATGAATCACAAAATATACACATTTTTATAGATGTTTGTTACATTTCTTTATTATCTAGTATTCTTGTTGTTTGTAAAGTATTTTCACATTCTGTTCCTGTCTGGTCTCGTGCTCCCCCATGTCTTTGTGTATTTTGGTTTAGTCCTGTCTGTTTGGTTTCTCCCAATTCTGTTTGATTGTCTCACCTGTGTTTTTTGCCAGCTGTCCTCACTTTCAGTTTAATTTTTACCCTTTAAATGCCTCTGTCTTTTTGTTGTATTCAAGTCCTGTTAATGTCACTGATTCGTATGTCCTGTTGTATTCCTTATGTCTGCCTTTTTCGGTGCCTCGACAGCGTTTGTTTTTTGGCTTCTTTGGAGTGTTTGATTTATTAAATGTTTTGCAGATTACTCGCTCGAGTCTCTCGCTCTTTTGCAACTCGCACACACCCCAGTCGTGACAAGTATAGTCATTTAATTTTTGTATTTAACATTTAGGAAAATGTACAAAGTTAAATACTATGAACAATGGAAAAATGTTAATAAATACAAAGATTAAAATTTTTTTTTAAACTTCGCAAACTTTTATTTTTTATATTTTTACAGGCTTAATAATGCTTCAGTGTGAGGTACTCCTCAAAACATGGGGCAGCACACAAGGGAGTGTGGCACTGGATACACATGTATTTGGTGAGGCGCCTCTGCTTCCTCTTGCGTGTACTGGAGAGGCAGACCTTGCAGTGTCGCCTAGTCCAACTGCCCTGGGAAGTGGTCTGAGAAACCTCATATGGAAAATGCCTGGCTGTAAGGCGCAAAGCAGAACGGCCCACTTTGGATGGACATTGGGTTGTGCTTAACTCCTCCGGGAGCCCTCTCATCAGGTTCATCCTGAATTGCATGGACGTGGTTTCCTTTCCTATTGATAGTACAACATATCAGTGGGGAGTGACGAGGAGGATATAATAGTAGGCTGGCAATATATTGATATATAACTGGTTATATATTGTGAATTTGTTAATTACAGTTTAATTTACATTATTTGACAGTTTAATAGTTTTGTTTATAAATAAAATATATAAAATAAAAAATTATATAATAAATAAAATAATTAAATATAATAAATAAAATAAAATAATCTTGTTTTTAGTTATTCTTTGATTTGTGTAAATTTCTCACCAGTAAATTGCCGGTGCATTATTTGGCTGTTGAGAACAACCGTATCCAGTAGGTGAAAGAAAACCTTTTTGTACCACTTGATGGTCTTGAAAACCAGTCATCATGCCCGCTCTGTCAACAGCCCCCATTTTTTTGTTGTACTCTAGCACACACACTGGTTTCATCTTGCTTGCCCAGTGATGTGAGTTGGGTGGACAGTGGTAAGAACATGAACATCCCTCTTGTCATGCCATTTGACTGCCAACTGTGAACCTGTTTTCTCTAAATTCTACTTGTCCCTTTGTCATTTTTCAGGTGATCGTTGGCATATCTTTCCTGTTTGCATGCACAGTCCCACAGGCTCCAGTGCCAAGAGAAAGGAGGTGTTGGAAAAGTGTGGGACTGCTGTACCAGTTGTCCACATAAGTGACCGTTCTAACAATAACGGAGTTTCAGGAGGAGCCGAATTAATCGCAGTTGCTTCCTATTTCCTAATCTAGTTTACCCAATCCCCTCTTACCTGCCCGCTATAAATACTCCCGCTTTTCTCCTTCTGGCATCTCGCTTTTGCAAGGATACGCTTCGCTAGCATTCCAAGCCAAAAACTAAGATGTCCCATTCAGGTTCTTCTGACTACCTAAATGAGGAGCCTGCTCCTCGCCCCCAACTGCACCAAGCTCTGGCTGCTCAGCGAGCCGCCATCCAACCAACTCAAGCTCTGGCTGCTCAGTGAGCCACCACCCAACCGACTCAAGCTCCGGCTGCTCAGCGAGCCGCCACCCAACCGACTCAAACTTCGGCTGCTCAGCGAGCCGCTACCCAACAACAAGCCGCAATCCAGCAGCAAGCCGCTCCCCCGCAGCATGCCCCCGCTCAGCCTCAGCCACCAACAGAGGCCGTAGCTCCCAGCAGAGGCCGAAGGCCTACCAGGACTGTTAGCACCCTGGCTAACAGGGCACGCTCTCGCTCTCCACTGCCATCAAGACCTCAATCCATCTCACCCGCTTCATCATACGCTTCAGCCCGCTCTTCTACCGGAAGATGGACTTTTATCAACCTCCACCAAACTCTCTCCGCTGCAGGAATTACCTATTCCCGCAAAGCAACTAAAGCTGACCTCTTCAACCTCGTGCACATTCATCTTCCGGACGCAATTCCGCCAGCTTCACCACTACCCCGCAAAAGAACCCACAAATCAGCTAATCCATCCACTCCAGCTTCACCATCCAACCTCCGCCGATCCCAACGTCAAAGATCGATCATCGATCTCGACCAAGCCTCGCCACCGCCTTCCTCTGATACCCACCACCGAACCCCAAACCAGCCCTTACCTGCAACCAGAAGCCAGCCTTCAAGTGTAAGATATAAAGAAATGTAATTTAATTCCTCTAAGAAAACATGGCCCAAAAGACATCTCTGTCCTGTCTCGCCCGGTGTGGGAAGGCATGAAAAAGGCACTCCCGTGGCCCAAGGACAGGCCGTAAAAGACAAGAACAGACTTCTAACAATTGTCATTGACACTCTGCTCACAGATGGCAGGGACTTTTACGACTTCCCCTCCCCTCCCTTCACCGAGCAATCATCTCCTGCTCACATTCCTTCTCCTCAAGACTTCATGGAAAATCACCAACATTAAAATGTATCATTTTATGAAAATATGAGTTTTTCACTATCGTGTCTGGTGTCAAAAGAAAGGTTTAAACTTGAAT
>JAUCNO010002901.1:0-10310 GCA_032353835.1 Enteromius viviparus | reverse complement strand
AATGTGTGAAGCGGCGATCATTTCACACTTTGCCTGAAACCAGCGGGCATTCTATACAGTGCCTAGGCATTCTATAGAATGCCGGCATTTCACACATTGCCGGTAACATATATATATATATATATTTTTTTTTAATATTAATTTTTTTTAATTTTCATATATTTTTCATTTACCCCGGTGATGTCAAATCGTTAATTGCGATTAATTGCATCCAAAATAAAAGTTTTTATTTACATTATATATATATATATATATATTATGCACACACACACATACATATATATATATGTATATACATACAGAGCATATATTTTGAGAATATTTACAATTATATATTTAATTATTCATATTCTTATATTTTATTTTATATATAAAAATATTTAATTTGTAAACATAACATATTTCTCATAAATATATACATGTCTGTATATATATATACACATGCCGTTGACTCAGTCTGGAATATAGACAACTATATCAGAGACAGGTGACTTGTGACAGAAAGACCCAGATGGAATTAGAAGACTTTAGACATTTCCTGAGTCGATTTTGCAATAAATGTGTTAAACTGAACTAAGGGTGCAAGAAGAAAGCATGACAAAAACAGGCAAATACTAAAAATAAAAAAAAGAGGGGGACAGGGTATGCATACACAGTATATAATCTAATTTTAATGATGTGGCCACAGATGCAAATGGCCTGGTTATTAGGACACACTCAATATGGATAACCACGCTGTCTAAACACATTCAATAGCAGAGTAATGGAGTACATCTGTGTGTCCGTGTCTCTCACAGGTAATTGTGCAGTCAGTAAAGATTAAACTCCCATCAGAGGGCAGATTAAAAGCTCAAAAGCAAAATGCTGAAACCACAAAATCTAATGGCCGGCGTGAATCAACTCTCAGCTACAATTAAACTCGCCGTCTGGAACAGAGAAAGAGAAAGAGAGATGTACTGTGGAGGGGTTGAGAGGTGAAAGAGAGGAATGAACACTCTTCCGTTTCCTGCACTCATCTGTCCACATTACTGCCGCTAAGTGATTTCCTGAACGTCTCTTCCGCCCTCAGGGCCAATCCATGTGTGTGTGTGTGTATGTGAATTGATGGCTGCCGAGTAGTTCACTTACTATAATGGTAACGACGATATTAATATTCTTCGGGAGACTCTTGAGGAGCTGATTATTGACAGACAGCAGTGGGCACATTTCCCACAGTCGCAAACATAATGACTGACTGTGTGTGTGTGTGTTTCTGCCTCTATTCTCAGCAAAATGAGGCGATTAAAACGGTTTGTTTATTTGAATAAAACAAGACATTACAAATCGGCAGGTGTCTGTGTGTGTTTGCTTGAGTGTTTAAGTGTGTTTGTTGATGGGGAATTGGATTTGTAATTGCGGACGTGTAAGAAGTCAATGACTCCATCTGTTCTACGAGAAAAAACTCTTTGAACAAGATGTCTTTAGAGTAAGTGTGTGCAGTACAGTGAAAGCAGAACCCAAATAAACATGCAGATCCAAATTATGTAGCAGGGAATCCCCAAAGTGGATTATATAAACGTATAATTTAAATATAAAAATGTTAAATTTAAATAAATCAATAAATATAATAAAAGGGGGGAAAACTTGGAACGTGCAAATTTGTCATTAAAGGGTTACTCCAACCCAAAATGAGAAAATTGTCAATAATCACCTACCCCCATGTCGTTTCAAACCCATAAAAGCTTTGTTCGCATTCAACACAATTTAAGATATTTTTGATGAAAGCAGCGAGGCAATAGTCTTGCGTAGCCAGACTGACGGCTGAAGGTCTGGAATTCATAGCCGCTTTCTTTGGTCAAAGCCCGCCCATAAGGCCGTTTGAAAGACATGTCAAACAACCAACCCCAGTTAGTTTCGTTTAGCGTCACGTTCTGGGGCGTGGAAATGTCCCCACATCAACAGAACGGCGTGCAACAGTCAGTCAGATAGAAAATCCCGATGAGACGCTTGCGGTAAACATCTGTTTGAAGCATATCTCTCCACTTTTTAACACCCACAAGCAATTCTGGAAAACCGAACACAATACTGAATCGGCCAGCTGCGATGTCAGCGTCTGTGGTTTCATGTTGGCCAGCAAACGCGGCTGATATCCCCTTCTCAGTTAGGTAACGTTACTTCACTTGATCTTCCATAACAGATAGGAGGGGTAAAACCACTAGTAAAATTGAATCGCATACTTTTGAGAATCCAACGTTTAACTGATCTTAATAAATGCTTATTGTCACTCAAGTAAACATGACAGTTTTTTTCCGCAATCTCATGTTTGCGTTTTGTTTCCTGGCGAACCGAAAATAAATGCGACACTCGCGTCCGCGGAAATCCGATAAAATTCAACCAATCATTTGATGACTTCGACATTCCTGAAGGGTTTCCAGTTAAGTGTACCGTATGTTTTAGACGTTTAGCCAATACTCCGTGTGCGTGACGTCAGAGGCTGAGACTAGCGAAGCTATGTTTTTACCAATTACCACTGTCAAGGTGCAGAAAAGTGTGAAAGACGCCGTTTGAATGTTCCATCTGCCATCAGTGGTTCAACCGTAACTTTATGAACCTCAGAGAATATTTTTTGTAAGGACAGAAAATGAAAATAACGAACGAAAATACGCAAATACGCACATTATGTATGCAGTTCTGTATTAGATGCAATAGAATGCTACGCTGTATGTGCAAATCAAAGCGTAACTATGCGTGCGACACACATCTTCTTTTTGTGTCAATTGGACAGTCACAAGACACCTCGTTATAATATCGTAAATTCTGAAGATGAACAAAGCTTTTACAGGTTTGGAACAACAAAATTTTAATTTTGGGGTGGAGTAACCCTTTACCATAATATAAACAGAAAATCTCATGGAGTAAATCAAGTAAAAATGTTAGGTTAAGCTGACAAAAAAAAGTTGAGAATCCCTGCTGTATCGATTAGAAAAGCATGTAGATGGTTAAACACCACAACTAAATAAAAACAAATAAACTATTTGCATATTTATCTGGATGAACTTATTCATACAAACAATTTAAGAAAATTAGTACATTTTAAATTGACCCCATCTTAAAATTCAAAGTAGGTGAAACATCAATGATAGTGTGAGCTAGACAGCTGAAGCTCAAACAGAACATGAACCAGTTGGGAACGTGTCTGGAATGAGAAATTGGTTAAAGTGGTCTATCCTGAATGCAAGAGGAAAAATGAAACGTAGCAAAGTAAAATGAAACAAAACGACGCAGACCAAGGTTTCAAAAATCCCTTCTAATCACCTTCGTCTACATGCAAATCCGGTAAGTCAATGTTACAAACGTAATGTAATCAATAATGTTGGGAAAAAAAGATGACACCGCAAGCGTTTAATGTTAGTTGTCTACGCTGCAAATGCTAAAGTAGCCCTCTGAATGTTCGCTAACAATTGACCAATCAGGTTTGAATAATGAAAATACGCTTAATGAAAAAATGTCATGTAAAAAAACCTCCCATATATTGCAAAACAAAAATTGTTTTTATGCTTGCTTTAGGCAGCTGCCTTTTTTCATAAAACGGCTGGAGTATCTATGCAGTAAAAAAAACCTAGACAGTTTTGCTGTGCTATTGATGCATTGCAGCGTGCTGCTTATGCTCATTTAGTTCAGACGCAGCGTGACAGTCTAATCAAACTAATTGGACAAATAATATGAAGTAATAATTAGTTCTACTCAGACTAATAAACTGCACAACTGTCACGCTCCACCTCAGGCGACACAAAGATTTCTCATTTCACACTAGACACTGTTAATGGACAGAAATGCAATTTAACAGACTAACAGCTGCCTGGAGAAGTCCAAACGCATAGACGAATAGAAACCGCAGGATTTTGTTCATCGGAAACAGGACAGAGGTTTTCTTCGAGGAGCAGTCCAGTAATGGCCAATACACAGGACAGAGACCGCCAAAGGGAACTTCATCCGTTTACACACAAAAGATGAAAGACTGAGAAACTGACTTTCTCAAAGTCCTTCAGAGAGTTACGGTCTGTTTATGAAGGACACGAACCTTGTCACTGTTCTTGTATTTCTCCCAGCTTTTCAACATTTTCAGCCATTTTGTCGTTCTCTCCACTTCCAGATGTTTTTGCTAAGAAACACAAAGTATGATAAATTAAACAAAGAGACAAAACTCGCATATATGTTTCATCTAAAGCAGTACTAGGTGGACTTTAATGAAAACGGAGTTCAGTGAGATCTAAAATGCAATATTAGAACAGCCATATTAAAATGTATAAAGTCATCGTGAATGTCTGCCCTGCTTTTTCTTCTACATGAACATAACGACCTCTGAGACAGCAATGCAACTCTGTTTCTCCAAATTAGAGCTTATTATTACGTTACAACGTGACACTTAAAGTGCTTTCTGTCATGAAGATAAATGTGCGAACAAAACCAAAAAACGTCTTCATGTTTAACCAACCGGTGACAAAGGGATTTTTAAGTACATGTATAAAGTCCATTGTGTTTAAGCTCAGACAGACGCCATAACTTTCTTTAGAATTAGTGCAACTAATCCAATGACATGCGTTTATTTTACAAATTATATATTGTGCAATTCTAGACAGTAAATGAAGTGATTTCTGAGTTGATACAGTGGGAATTTATTTTTTTACTGTGATAAACTGCAAACATAACCTTGATACAATCTATAGAAGACTATTTCCACCACCGAATAAAAAATAAAAATGAATTGCAACTTTTTATCTCACAATTCTGAATTGGAGTTTGATTGACAAGGTGATCCGATCAATCAGCCAATAAACGCTTTTTAACGCTCTTTTCAAAAAGAGTTAAACAGTTGAGCTTTACCATTTTTGAATCCATTCAGCCGACCTTTAGGTCTGTCGGTAGCACTTTTAGCTGTAGCTTAGCATATATCATTGAATCTAATTAGACCAGTAGCATCTCGCTCAAAAAAAATTACCATAGTTTTAATATTTTCCCTATTTTAAACTTGACTCTCCTATAGTACTCCTGTGTACTAAGACCGACGAAAAATGAAAAGTTGTGATTTTCAAAGCCAATATGGCTACACTGCAAAAAATCCAGATATTATTTTGCTTGTTCTAAGCAAAAAGACAGTATTTTTTTCTTGTCTAGAAGATTCTTCTTGATTTCAGAATTTCTAGATATTTTGGCTGGAAACAAGACGTCTTAGAAAGCATTTTTTGCAGTGTAGGAACTATACTCTCATTCTGTAATAGACCATATTATCTAATTAGATTTAACAATCTATGCTAAGCTACAGCTAAAAGTGCTACCGACAGAAAAAGTTAGACAGTTGAAAGTCATGATACCTGAACTCGCAATTGCAAGAAAAAAAGTTGTAAATTCTGAGATTAAAATTCACAATTACCGTTTATTTTATTTATTTATTTTTAACTCAGTGGTAGAAACAGGTTCCATAGAAATCAGTCATATCTACTTAATATATGGATAAGCAGTTTGTTCAACTTTCTTATATTGCTCCAAAAAAAAGAATAAAACTTTACTGTACTTAAAAGTATTTTTCGCATCCTACTGATGTATTTGCTCTAGTTTTGCAGTTGAAACACTGATGTTTTCAAAAATGCACTATGAAAGTTGGCTTTAAACTTTTCTCAGTGTTGGTGTCGCACTTGACTCACCTTTTCCTCCACTATGTCATACATTGGAAGCTCATTCTCACTGTGAAGGACAAATCACATTAGATTATAACAGGGAAACATACACTCTGTTGAAACAGAAGTGATTTGTCAGACTACTGGACGCAAAAAGATGTATGGTCTCAAATAGCCAGTTCAGTTCACATAGTAACATGATGGCCGTACAGGGAGAGAAATGGCATCAGTAAATCATACACTGGTTTATATTGCTGACGTCAAACTTTGGTTTCTCGCGTGTATTACTGAAAAAGGAATGACTTTGTTCCACAGGAAGTCCACTCGCTGGATAAATAAACATCACTATTGGTAATGATGGCCCGATGACCCCCACCCCTGAATCTGTTCAAAGTGTGAGATCCTAGTCGGCTACACAAACAGGAAATAACTGTTTCCATGGCAGTCATTTTGGATCTGATCTGGGATATCCATGAGGTAACCCAGGGAAGTTGTGATGCGTCTGTTCCAAACCCTAGTGAGCTTAATTTTTTGTCTATATAGGCAGCTATACGTTCGACATTAGTGAAGATTTAATCAGTGTAATAACTGATTTGTTTATATGGTATTTATATAGCAAAAACATTCAATCAAAGCAAACAAACCTAAACAAAACAAACAAATAAAGATAAATAACATGAAAATAATAATAAAAACAAGAACAAAAAAGCTAAGTAAAACAGAGCATGCAAAACAAAATAAAATTGCAAACAAACATAAGAATTAAATGAACATAAACCCTAAAAACAAAAGGCAACTAATTAAAACAAACAAAAACTTAAGCTACGCATAAATAATTAAATAAACAAAACACAGAAGATAAAAATAGGTCAAAACAAACAAACAAAAATCAATATTTAAACAACAACAACAAAACTAAAAACAAAAATTCTAAATAAAATAGGAAGAAAAAACAATCAAACAAAAAGCAAAATAAATAAAATACAGATTTTTTAAAATTCTGTACAAAACACTGGCATGCGTTGCCAATCTTACATCTGCATATACTTCCTTGCAACTTTTCTTTCAATCTTTTTCAGTCTCTTTCTCTTTGCCACCATTTTTTTGCAGATGTTTTTCTTTCCTCGTGTCTCTCTGCCCCTACAATTACAGAGTCATGATCTCCCAGACACATGTGGCACCCTATAAATATCGCATAGTGCACTGCTGTTTAAGGGGCCTGGGTAAGCCACAAACCTCCCTGCCAGGAGTAAAGAGTAGAACTGAGAACACAGGAGAGGCCAAAGGAGCACACAGACACCAAGATAAGGGTGTACAGTGAACGCTGAGACTCTTTCAGCTCTCTGCTGGGTTTCTCCAGTACCTGCATTTCCTCGCTCATGTACGATCTCACAGAACAGAAAAATGCATGCTTCTTACTGCAGGAATCCGAAGCGGTCCACTGCTTTGTACAGATCAAAATTGGCCTCCTCCCACGGCTCCACCTCCGCACTTTCTTTACCCTGAAAGCACAAATAACACAAAGCCGTGAGTACAAATCAGCTGAGACACAGTTTTAGTGTGTGTGTGTGTGTGTGTGTGTGAAGTTGCTGTAGGCTCGAGTTCTCAAAGCATATTGCTCTACTGATCTGTGAATTTGTTGTTCATACATATTTAAGGCAGGTAATGAGGGGTGCACAGGTCCAGTATAACACAAATAAACTATTCAAACTGCATAAATAAAGAGAAAGAGGCAGAAACAGATCATCCTTGAGTAAGAACAGTGTGTTTACGAAAGTTTAAAAGACACACAAGTCGTGCTCTGACCACACATATACACAAGAAAGAAGGATTCTGTAAAGGGGCTTGTGTGACTTGATTACATTACTTTAAGTGAGGACGGAAATCTAACGCTCTCAGTTCCAGTCTGTAGCTGCTTTAAGAACTATTTTTGTTCACAAAAAAAAAAAACGACCTGCAGTACCATGCTTTTCAATGAAAACAAGGTGGTGAGAAAAAAAATACGTACAGTTAGATAATTACGTTGACATCAGCCATGTCAAAAAATTATACAATTCATGATCGTAATAAGCAGACAATGATTTTGAGAGATAAATAATAAAGACAATATTAAAATCGTATACTACACTGAAATTTTATGAAAAAATAAATATATAAATAATAAATAAATAAATGATACAATATTGTAATAAATTAATAGTAGTAGTGGCAATAGGAGTAGTAGTATTAATAATAATAAATACATAAAAACAATTAACTGTGATTAATTAAACTTTTTGTTAACATTGTAAATACATACACACACACACATTTTTTTTTTACATGCATTTACATGTATATATTTCTATTCATAGAATTTATATATAAACATAAATTATCTTTCTTAAATATATACATGAATGTGTGTATTCATATAAACAAAATTAATATAAACAGTAAACACATATATTATTTAAAAAACATTGGGGGATGTGATTAATCACTATTAGATGTTTGACAGTACTAATAAAAACACATAATCTAGACATAATTTTCAACACTTTACGTACACTATGCACATCTAGTTTGACTAATGCCAATTTTGGCGTCACATTTTTTAGATGTGTCACATAAGCACGTGAAAAGGTGAAGCACTTTACCCACTGACAAAATCATTCACCCCGAAAGCCATTAACCTGTCAGGTCAATAACTAACGGTCTATATATGCCATATGCAATATGTGCACTTTATTATGTTGGCAAGAAACTCTATGCAAATTTAAATGTAAAGCAAATGTGAAGGTACTAATAGATCTGGGAAGCCTGGAGAATGAGAAAAAGAACAGGAGGAATCAATCGGCCGAAGCGAGAAGAGTGGGAGCCATAAAAAAAGAACCAGTAAGAAATAACTCATTTATCTCTGTCTCACCCTCTGGTGTGTGTCACAGGCATAAATCTACAGTGGGATATGATAATCTGATAGCATGTCACTGTGACATGGCTGTGGGAAAATTTCGTCCGGCGACACGCGCCAAGCACGTACCCCTCCCCCACTGTTTCTTCTAAATTTAATCATCTGTTTTGAGAAAATGACCTTACAATAACGATATTACATGCAATAACAAGTTTACATTTGATATTTGTCTAACATTTGACATTTAAACAATGATTAAATGACATCACTACCTGGCTCAGAGGCATTCACACTTTCCTTCTGTTACTTCCTTCTGAAAATGTGACAACACCCAGAACTTGAGCCTAAACAACACGAACATCGGTACATAATAAAGTTTGTTGCAGATGCACAGCTTTGATGGCTGTAAATGCGATGCTTTTAGGACACATCTTCTCAGAGAGGGTTTTATTGTGCTGACAGTCCAACTGTTACAGTTGAGAAGGAAGTCGGGCTCTAAATTCATCCCTTTTAACACACCCCTCTGGGGAAAAATTAGTAAATCAGTCATTTTTTTGTTAAATCAGACCGAAGTGAACGGGTTCATGAATCAGACGATTTCTGAGGATGTCTATAAAAATTTTAGTAAATAAATACTTTTCAGTCTGCAAAATATATAGTTTGGCTTCTGAAAAGACATAGTATTCATAGTTTTTTATGCTATTTTGTTTGATTATTATGGAGCCTGAAAGCTCCAGTACTCTTTTTCTTTTAATAACAATGCACAAAACAAAGCCCTAAACCAAACACAAGAAAACAAAACACTACAATACTGAAACATTAACAAACAAAACTTAAACCAAACAAAAACAACTTCAATAAAACCTCCAAACAAAAACAAACAAACATGGGTTTTTTTTGGAGCCTAAAAGCTTCAGTCCTCTTTTTCTTTCAAACAAAAAACACAAAAACTTTCCTAAAGCAACCACAAAAAATAAAACAATAATACTAAAACAATAACAAAAACAAAAAAACACAACAAAAAACAACAACAATGTCTAATCCTTGCTGTTTACAAACCATTAACATTCAGCTTAATGAAATCCTAATTTGCTGCTCATTAATAGTTAATAAGGTAGTTGTTCAGTTTAGGTATTGGGTTAGGGATATAGAATATGCTCTTGCCAATATGCTTATAGAGCATGCTAACAAAGAACAAGTCAATAGTGAAAATTGTTCCCTATATTAAAGTCTTACCAATAACACAAAACAAATGAAATAAAACAAAAGAAAAACAAGTTCTTCAGAAATAAAATCCTACAGGTTTTGCATAACATAAAAGGTAAATAAACAGCTTCTTTATAAACACAATTTGTGACACTGGACAGCAAAACCTTAAGTCGCTGGGGTATATTTGTAGCAATAGACAAAAATACATTGTATGGGTCAAAATTATTGATTTTTCTTTTTTGCCAAAAATCCTTAGGATAGTAAGTTAAGATCATGTTCTATGAAGATATTTAGTCAATTTCTTACTGAAGATATATTCAAACATAATTTTTGATTAGTAATATGCATCTTCATAAGATTTTAATTTGAATAACATATAAATCAACCAGTAATTTTTTCAGCATTTAGATTTTTCTGTACCCTCATACAGTATTTCAGATTTTCATATAGCTGTATCTAAGGTGACCACCCGTCCCACGTAGCGCGTGCGCGCACAGCGTTTGAAGCCCAATTCATGCGTCCCGCAAATTGAGACCGTGTCACGCATAATCAAT
>JAUCNO010002900.1:0-10312 GCA_032353835.1 Enteromius viviparus | reverse complement strand
CCGTTAGTGTATCGATTATTTATTGCGACAGAGGGCACAACAATATATTGCAATATCGATTTTTTCCCCCACCCCTAATATATATACACACACACACATATATACATATACACACACACGTATATATATATAGTACAGGCCAAAAGTTTTGACACATATTCTCATTCAATGCGTTTTTTTTATTTTCATGACCTTTTACATTGGTAGATTCTCACTGAAGGCATCAAAACTATGAATTAACACATGTGGAGTCATGTACTTAACAAAAAAGGAGAAATAACTAAAAACATCTTTCATATTCTAGTTTCTTCAAAAGAGCCATCCTTTGCTCTGATTACTGCTTTGCACACTCTTGGCATTCTCTCCATGAACTTTAAGAGGTATTCCCCTGAAATGGTTTTTACTTCACAGGTGTGCCTTATCAGGGTTAATTAGTGGAATTTCTTGCTTTATCAATAGGGTTTGGACCATCAGTTGTGTTGTGCAGAAGTCAGGTTACTACACAGCCGACAGCACTATTGGACAACTGTTCAAATTCATATTATGGCAAGAACCAATCAGCTAACTAAAGAAAAACAAGTGACCATCATTACTTTAAGAAATGAAGGTCAGTCAGTCGTGGAAATTGCAAAAACTTTAATTGTGTGCCCAAGTGGAGTCAAGCGCTACAACGAAACTGGCACACATGAGGACCGACCCAGGAAAGGAAGACCAAGAGTAATCTCTACTTCTGGAGAAAAGTTCATCCTTAGAAGTCACCAGCCTTAGAAATCGCAAGTTAACAGCAGCTCAGATCAGAGACCAGATAACCGCTGTGTCTTTGTGAGATGCAGAAAAGGTGAACGGATGGATTCCACATGCGTGGTTTTCACCATGAAACATGGATGAGGAGGTGTAATGGTGTGGGGGTGTTTGCTGGTCACACTGTTGGAGATTTATTCAAAATTCAAGGCACACTGAACCAGCATGGCTACCACAGCATCCTGCAGCGAGATGCCATAACATCCGGTTTGCATTTAGTTGGACGATCATTTACTTTTCAACAGGACAATGACCCCAAACACTCCTCCAGGCTGTGTAAGGGCTATTTGATCAATAAGGAGAGTGATGGAGTTCTGCGGCAAATGACCTGGCCTCCAGTCACTGGACCTGAACCCAATCGAGATGGTTTGGGGTGAGCTGGACCGCAGAGTGAAGGCAAAGGGGTCAACAAGTGTTGAACACCTCTGGGAACTCCTTCAGGACAAAACCATTTCAGGTGACAACCTCTTGAAGCTTACAGAGAGAATGCCAAGAGTGTGCAAAGCAGTAATCAGAGCAAAGGAAGAAACTAGAATATAAAATATGTTTTCAGTTATTTCATCTTTCATTACATGACTCCACATGTGTTCATTCATAGTTTTGATGCCTTCAGTGAGAATCTACCAATGTAAATAGTCATGAAAATAAAGAAAACACATTGAATGAGAAGGTCTCCAAACTTTTGGCCTGTACTATATATATATATATATGTTTCATGTAAATACATACACACACACACACTCAGTTAAATGGAATAGTGTTAAATACATTTGACCCTTAAATGATAAATGATAAAGAGAAGTTTACTATATTACATTATATAACATAATGCATCATCTGTTTCCCTTTTCAATTTTCTATTGCTTTCTGGGTCAGAATTTTGTGCAGAATTAGTTTTTGTAAACATTCAGTCAAACAGATTCTTCACCTTATCCAGTTTTTCAGTAGTGGCTCCGTTCATGTGCAGGCTGTGCTGAAGAGCCACGTAAACCTTCTCTTGGAGCTTCTGCACCTGCTGAGACTCTGTCAACCATGGCCGATCTGAAAACAAAAAAGAGCAGAGGTTTCAAACTGTGAGAATGGGTCTCCTTTTATTGTTGTATTCCAGTTTGACCCTGGCACATATTTCTTTTTCCAAGAGCCAGTCTAATAAATCTTTGCTTCAGGAAATTGGTAGCAGACATGTGTGAGAGAGTCTCACCTGGAGACAGCAGGACTGCAGCGCTGAATAAAGCCATTTCCTCATCACTCAACTGAAGACGGCTCAGACTTTTAGCCAATTCAAAGACAGCATTCACCAGGTCATCACATCCTACAAACACATACTGATTACCATGCTGAAGATGAAGAAACAAATTGCATTTCAGTCAAGGGCCATAATTTGCCCAGAACCCTCTTTTTATTTAGCATGAAATGATTTAATGGATCTATTAGCTTCCAAGAATTCGAAAGGAAATTATAAAATTTTCTAGGTACAAAGCTTTAGGCAATTTGTGAGAAGCAGTTGAGGAAAGCAAGCTTTGCTTTATCATGAATATCACAGTTGCCTCTACTCGTTTTATAATAACAGGAATGCTGCATTTAAAATTTAACAGTTCTTTTGTTCCTTAATATTCCGTTTGATGGATTATCAAAAATGAAACCGCACAGAGACTTGATTCTATGTATTGGGGACTGATCGGATATTGAACACGAGGATGAACAAGGCAGATGAGGTTTAAGCAGACTAAATGACTGGAGAATTCCTGCTTTCATCACCAAACAGTCTGTCAGTTTCAGAAGATGCAGTTAGTAAAAAAATAAATAAATAAAATAAAAATAAAAATTGTAAAATTAAAATGCATGGATGAAATGCATTCAGAAAAATAGGATGAATTTAATTTCATTCTCAATTTGAAAAAATAAATAAATTATATTGAAGAAAGAAGTGGTACAATCTAAAAATCATTTTACCAACATATACCAAGAATAAAGGTTTTTATTCAATATATTATGCACCAAGAGTGCTTTCTGCAATGCTTCCATTTAACTTCAATGAGCTATTACTCACTTGAGCATCACTTGTATTCACTAACTGGGTTAAAAACCCATTAGCTCTTGTGGCTTATTGATTCATAACGCCTCTGCTCTTGCTCTTAAGAGGCTGCTTGTGTTTTGCATTACATAGTAAAAGAAAATGTGTCTTAAGTGGAATACTAGAGTATTTAATATTGTCTACTATTTTTTTCCTAAGATAGTTTCACATTATGTAATTGTATACATCTTAAACAACAGTTTGCTGCTAATTTGTTTCACATGACCTCAGGACATTTAACACTTAATCACTACTTAATCTTGCTTGCATGTTCTATATAGCTTATTCTACAATTAAATGCTATTTTGCATTTGCAATACATATTTGTTTTAAACAGTCTTAGTAGAATAAATAAGTCAAAACAGGTTAGCAGCATCTTATTCTGAATTCATTGATTACATCTAGGTGAACTGAGATGGATCTGATTCTGCACATTTTCAGATACTCACCTAGGGCTTTGAAGAGCTGAGGACTTGCAAACTTGCCATCAAAAAACATAGTGTTGTTTGAAGAGTTGTAAGCACGGCACATTCGGATCAGCAGGATTTCCAGACATCCTGGAACAGTAGTAGAGAGAAAGAGAGCGGCAAAAAAAACATGATGGGGGGGGGGGGGAAGCAGAAAAGACAGAGGACAGAGACAAAAAGATAGACAGATAGAGAAAGGTGGAGAAAAACAACATAAAAAAAGTGCAGGGGAGAGGGAAGGAAAAGCGGGAATATGCTCCACCGTGCAAAAATACAGAGAAAAAAAAAAATTATATAATTTTTCTCCAAATATAGGAATATCAAACATCATCAAAATGAAGTCAATGTGATCATTTTAAATGACATTGAGAAAAATGTTTTGTTTAGTGAAGATATTTTTTTAAAATACGGTAAGCACAAAGACAAAGTAGAAGTAGACAGAATGTTGGAGAAACAAACACAAGAGGAGACAAACATTAGTGCATGATTCAAGTTTAACATGGGCAGAGCTGAATCAGGCGAGGTGGAGTCACAAAACAGTTGTGCTTCTGTACGCAAAACCTGCATTTTATTCATGTAACCACCAACAATCCAGTTTAACAAGTCACTAAATGTGCTGATATATCATACATTGATGGGAAAATATTGGAGAAGTGTATTCTAACCAGGCATTTATCCAAACACAAAGTGCAGTCAAGCATAGCTATTTTAAAACGAATTTCAGGTCATTGGTATGGAAACTTATTTCCACAATGGAATAAAAAAAGAAAACATTTAAAGAAAAAAAAGTCAGTGTGTTTCCATTATCTAAACTGCATGTCAATATCTGCTCTCTGAGTATTTTATCTGTAGAATAAACAAGAACACTAAAAAAAACAAGTGTGTTGCATGGTACATTGCTAAAAGTGATTAAACTATTATGGAACGAGATTGAACGGCTGCCCAGGGTCACGCCAGAAGTGCTACACCATGGCAGTCAATGGATAAGGTGATGCAAGTGAGAAATCTGTTGTATGATCTGGGATTAGTCATCTGTAATCCGTGTGAGACAAAGGCAGCACTGACCTGCTTTGAGCAGGATGATCTGGTCGTTCTGGCAGAGGTCCATGAATCCAGAGATGCGCTTCGCAAACTCCACAACGTACTGGATGGCGTTTGTAATGTGCAGAGCGCACTGCTGCCACATCCACTCTGCAGACTAATTGCAGAGATTATTAATACATCCGTTAAGAAAGAGACACAAATCAGCAAGCATGGTCACAAGATTGACCAGTTATTTATGTATTTGTCTAAAATGATAATGGCATACATCATGTAATAAGACAATACTGTACCTTTAGCTGGAAGCTGCGGGTTTCTTCAGGTGTGTAGAGGTTCCAGGTTAGTTTTTTCATCTCTTCTGCGCTGTACTGACACGTTTCCAGGTGAGACTTTACCACATTTTGAGTGATTCGCTCTGAACAGAAATACAATACATTAACATATTTTCCCTTATAATTTTTTCATTTAAACATAAACATATCGACAGATAAATGGACTAATTATATGAGCATATTACAATACTGTAGGTATTTGTGTGTTTATTACTAAAATAGATAGATTGCATTATACTTGCATTATACACTTACATAATTATTACAACATTATATAATAAAATGTCCATATACACACACACATGCATGTGTACATTTTTTTTTATAATTTAAAGAAAAAACAAAATGTTATTAAATCTCTTCCTTTCTCTCTCGTTGTATCTTTTGTCTCGTTTTTTGTAAATAATTTACTCTTTTCATTGTATTACTGTAACGAGCATTTCTGATGAAAATTGTTAATAAAATTATGTCGACATCTAATTTCTTTTATTTTTGTTATATTAGCTCAATGATTACAAATAAAGACAGCTCACCTATGTCATGTAAAGAGCAGTTATCTGGTAGAGATCCCAGGAGAGGGTGCGTAAGAAGACTGTTTTCAGGCAGGATATACTCATGCTTCACCCACTCTGCTTCTCCCAAATCTACAGCACTGGGCTCTGGAGAGCTCTGATTGGACGAACTTCCACTTCCACCACTCCCGGACCCTCCGCTGCCCCCGAGCATCTCCAGAGTGCAGTACTCGCTTGCCTCCTCTGGGGTGAGCGGCAGGTCAAACAGCAAACCGTCGGGCAGAGTGGCGATGTCGTCCAGGTCACTGAGGTTGGAGCTGGAGCCTCCGCTGCTGTATGGCCGGCTGTGTGTGCTGTCTTCACCCATCTCTTCATGTTCACGTGGTGCCAGACCTCCACCCAAACCGGCCAGGCACTCCTGAGACAGCTGCTGGTGCCGCTGCACCTCAGCGTACAGGCTGTCTCTCTGTTTCTTTGACATTCGACCAAACTTCACCGCTACAGAAAGAAAGGTATTATAAACTTGTTTTAATGTTTAATGTATACAATAGTAAAAAAATGTTTTTGACCAGTATATCATTTTTTATTACATTAGTACTGTATATTTATGAGAGACATTAATTTGAGATTTTATATTTTGCACAAAACAAATGAAGCAGTTATGGCTATTTGGATTTATGTTATTTTATTTATTTATTTATTTTTACAATGATTTTATGAATACTTATTTTTTATATATATATTTTTAATGTATAGCTTTAATATGTAGCTATACAAATGTATAGATGTACTTATAAATGTTATTTATAAAGTAATAAATATGATGACAATTTACTATTCATACTATACATTTTTATTGCACAAATAAAATGCTCTTAATCTATCTTCAAAATACAGGGTTTTAAATTTACACTTTTTTACACATATTATTCGATTACAGTGACTCATCTAACCAGACCATGCCTCACGTTATGTAGTACATATATTTGAGCCCTTGGGTTTCTAAAATTCAGCTGGCGGTCTAGACTTGTGCTCACCATCACGGCTCATGCCGAGCGCCAGGCACTTCTGCAGACGACAGTGTTGGCAGCGATTCCTGTTGGTTCGGTCTATCAGGCAGTTCCTCTGCCGCGAACACGAGTACATGGCATTGTTCTGCTGGCTGCGTCGGAAAAAACCCTGCAAAACAGAAACATGATTACCTCAACATGCAGTATGGCTAAGATCAGGTGCGGCTTTCATAGGTGTGCCCTGCCACTGCATGACGAACATAAAGTAATATAAACTGACCCAGAAAACAGGACAACAACATGGGGATAAAAGATAATAAGGGATATAGCACAAAATGATCATTTTGTTTGTGTGGGTTGAATGGAGCTCTATGAATCCACGGAAAGAAAAGAAGAAAATATAATACAGAAATAGTGCATTACGCAGGAATTCTCACCTTGCATCCTTCGCATGTAATAACACCATAGTGAATCCCAGAGGATTTGTCGCCACAGATCTTACATGGTATAACCTCAATTTGAGCTGAAAATACAAACAAACATTGTTTTAAACATTTAAAGCAAAAACAGTAGCGCTTTACAATAAGGCTCATTAGTTAACATTAGATAAGTTCACATGAAATAAGAATGAACAATACTTCTACAGCATTTATTTATCTTAGTTAATTTCAGCATTCAGCATTAACTTAACAAAGATGAATAAGTAGTTTAATAAGTTAATTGCTAATGGTCTGTTCATGTAAGTTATTATATTATCTAATGTTAGAAAATGACACCTTTTTGTAAAGCGTTAGCAGAAAAACATATCATGAATCACACAGGAAAGTACATACGCCCAAAACCTATTTTGACATGCACCAGAAAACATCAACCAATGAAGATTACAGTCAAAGAGAGACCTCTCTTGCTCTGCATGGCATGAGGGACAGAAATAGCCAGAGGATTGATTTTCTTACTGAAGGTTGTATTATGTCTCAGCTTTATGAGAGGCTTTGATACGACTCATATGATCAGTGGAACACAGAGTAGGCACTTCCATATACAGCCAGGCATAAAACTGATATTTCTTAATTAACAGTGAATAGTGTGTAAAAATAAGTATTTAAATATTTAAACAAACTAAATAAATAAATAAATCAATTAAATGATTTAAAAAGTATGTAATTATGACAACACAATTAATACATAATAAAACATTTTCATTTTATGAAAAATAACGAATTCATTAATAATTGAAAGGACAAAATGATAAATAACTATTAAACAAACAATGTGCCATGTGCTAAATACACAATTATTATGCAATAACATACATTTCAACATTTATATTGAATTATTTCATGTTCATTATTGATTCCATTTCTTTGGTAAACTTGGTGTTTGAATGGAAAAAAGAACCTTGCAAAAACATGATCAGTAGGAAAAAAAAAAAAAAAAAAAAACATCCTCCATTTTGTCTTTCTAGCTCTGTCAGCTGAAAGCAATGACCAAGATAAACTGTGGCATGCAATGGAAAAATCTGTGAGCCCTTGGGTGCCCCTCCCGTACCGCTCTCTGTGTAAAGTTATATAACCTTCGTCTGCAAACATTCCACAAACACGCCATTCAGGGCTGTTCAGTCTAATAATGCAGATGTTCTGCCTCCCTGCCACTTCTGATAGCCCATTGGTTTATGTTTGGGCAAATGTGTTTGTGATTGGCTGGCTCTGAGTGTCACTCTATCCAGCCTGGCTGTGAGCCCATGTGGACTCGCTGTCCTACTGACATACTTTCTCAGTGAAAAGGGGAGGGCAGCTGGGGGTGGATCCTCTGTGCATGTAATTTAAATAGGCCTTTCCCTTCTCTCTGTTAAGGTGGAACTGGTCTCAATAGAATCACAAGAACTTTAACACACAATTACAGGGATAAGTCAAGACAATTTTACATTTTAGTTTAGAAAATACTTGTTATGATAAAGGTTTTATGAATATTTACATTGTGATTACCAGTATTATTATGAAATGTTTTATATATTAAATAATGGGGCAGTTTCCCCGAAAAGGGTTTAGTCCTAGATTAAAATAAATGTTAAGAGCTGTCTAAACTGGAACTTACACTGAGATATCTTAAAATGCATCACTGTCATTGTTTGGTCTTAAAATGCTCACAAATAATGCATTTTTGTAAGACATGTTTTGTAAAATCTTATATTAGCAAAGGTGTAGTCCTGGCTTAATCTAATTCCTATCTGGTAAACCAGCCCAATATGTTTAACTTAAAATGTTGACAAAAGATTTGTGTGTGTAATTATATTATTATTATTAAAATTCTATATATAATCATGTATTTTATGGTCATTTTTAATGTTTTTTCTATTTATAACTGAAATATATATAAAAAATAATAATAATAAAATTTTATAAAATTTTTACATAATTGTATATTATTATTGTATTATTATAGTTCAAATTTTTTTGTCTGTCTATTTATAAACACATACTTAATATATAAATTGTTAAACAATAATTTTATAATCTCAATATATCATACAAATAGCTTTTCACTTATCTAGCTTTTTTTTTTTAATCGAAACCTGCTAGATTTGATGTTTAAAAACAGTTTCTGCTGCATTTCATGAGAATCCTGAACTAAAACGGCCTAATTTACTCATGTGTTTCATATTAGCACTACTGAGGGATCTTGATCCTTTAGTTTCCACAGTCTCTTACGTCCTAAATGCCATTTGTGTGACATAATGGAGAATAAACAAAAATAAGGACAGATGAAGAATGGAATTATTTACGTGCACAGCGATTCAGAAAAATGGTTCAAATTTACTTTGAGAGGCAGCCACTGTTATCTGTGTTTGCATGCAGGTGCCGTAATGCAATCATATTTGAGAAGAGAACACTGTGTTAATCAGTAAAGTCTAACTTGGTGACATAACACAAGATGGCGGATTAGATTAACCAGAAGAACACAACAGATTTTAACCATAAGCATTCAGGATAACACTAAAGCCACTGACCCAACTAATATCACAAGGACAACCACACACTTCTATTTTAAAGCCTTGCAATGAAAACACATAAGCTTGAAAGTATAAACAACCATTTAAAATGTAGGCAATCGTGCATAATTTGACTAAAACGCATGTAATGAGGTGTAGTCATGTTTCTAATCGCAAATGAATTACCCACAATCCTGTGTCTGTCTTGTTACAGTAATGAGCCGAAGGGTTTCTGTTCACGAGGTTGGCATATGTAGGCCAGAGTACAGAACAATGATTTAACACCTCGCCTATTTTACATAACACATCCCTGGGTTTCACCCAAGCCAAATTAAATCCTTACACTTCCCGCAGATAGAACAGAATTACTCTGTAGTTTCTGATAAGACAGTCGGTCAGTGTGTCAGTAAATCACTACTGGTTACTGCTGTCTAGCCATCATGACAGCAAGGTCCTACAGGCCATGTTCACTTTAAAGATTGCACTGATGCCAAAGCAAACATAAAATATGTTGTCTAAATGGGAAAACGGCTTCATTTATGCATGCATTTATCTGTGTGTGTTTTCGATTATCGTCATTTCGTGTTGACTAAATATGTGATATGTATGTAAATGTAAGTTAAGTAAATGCAGATGCCACAAAACAGTCCATGCAAAATGCCCAGGATTTACATAAAACATAAAAAAAAATACTCCAGACAAAGTCCAGATCTGCTCTGTCTCAATATAGTATATATCATCCGCTACAGCCTTCCTGTCCTCAGCTGCCCTGTGAACATGAGCCATGCTGTGTATATTTAAACACAGCCCCACCTCACGACAGTGTGTCCGGACACGTACACCCGCAACTGCCTTTAACATTTGTCCAGAGAGCAAACAAAATGGGAGAGCCGAATCCTCACATTGAGCTTCCAGACAAAGAGTCTGGATAATTAGCTAAATTAAAAGGAAAATTGATTATGATGTAATATTTGCTCAAACCAAGGTAAAGCGTAAGAAGAAGCCAAAAGCGTAAGAATGATATTTAGACTTAAGGATTTGCAAGCAGAGACTAAAAACTGATAGAATTTACATATTCATTATGGT
>JAUCNO010002899.1:0-10313 GCA_032353835.1 Enteromius viviparus | reverse complement strand
ACAATGTATTTTTGGCTATTGCTACAAATATACCCCAGCGACTTAAGACTGGTTTTGTGGTCCAGGGTCACATTTGTTTATATAGAGTAATATGGTTCTTGTATATATGCATGGTTTAATATGTTTACTATGTTATTATTTAATGCCAATAATAATGATAAAATAAATATACTTTCTATATTATTTATAGAAAGGTTATAATATTAATCGTAACTGGTTAATTAAGACTTACTGGCTTTCTTACTTATCTTTTTTCACGTTATAACAGCTATTATTCTCTTTTAGTTCCTCCATCTGCTAACAATCCCCTCGCCTCTGTGACAAGCAGCTACATTCATGGTGAAATAGGTGAACTAGTCCATGGCTTGGAGGACGGTCATATATGTTCATTTCACATAATTTATTCCTTCATTCGCCAGTATATCTGTTGCTCTAATAAGTCTGCCTGTTTTGACAGACAAAAAGCTATAATGGCTGGGCTACAGGACATTGGTGGGAAGGAGAACTGTGTAGAGACTTAGTGTAAGTGTTGCTACTGAACAACAATGAATAAAAATCTGTCAATAAAAAACTGCATTCATCACACAGATAATCTAAAGGAATAATATAATAGGCTACTTCAGCTCTTTCAACTCTGTTTTTCTTTTATAGAGATGCTTTCCTCTTTTTTTATGATCTTTCTTTACCAGTTTAAAAAAGCTTATATTTTCAGATAATGTGGCGTTCAATACACCATGTGCAGAACGTAAACCAAACATCTGTTCCTGTCCACTTTAGACAGCCACAGGGTTCACTAACCATACAGCAACTTTTATCAAATAATAATAGCTGAGCTTGACGTTCCATGAGACGTCACTGTAATCTCCAAAAATGTAAATCTTTGACAAAGACATTCTTGTAAAAAAACAGAACTCAGAATTCAACAATTTAAGATAAAAAACAGCTGTAGCCGATGTTTTAAGGTTTCTTAACTCTTAATACCATAACAGGGAAAGTGCACGAGCTCGTTTAGGAGTAATCAAACAAACAGTCAGATAAGAGAACTCAAATCGGTGGATACATTTCATTGCCGTCCACATGTCCTTCCTCCTCGAACGTTCGTCAGCCAACCACTTCCAAGACAATATTTGCTTTCCACACTAATACTTTTTTGTAGTTATAACGTTAGACCAAATATTTGTTCAGTGGCACAAAATATGCGATGGTATCCAAAATTGTTATAAAAATAGGTCAGTAGAAAGGTATATTGTTTTAATGAAATGTATTTGTATTTATGTTTATATATATATAAAAAAACCTGGTTACCACGCGTACCCACAAACACATGTTTCAGAGCATTTGCACCGTGCTCGCGCAGCGTTCTTACGAGAGCGCGCAATACTATCTTAAAGAACACTATCCGAAAGGCAAGAAACACATCCACGCGCTCCTTCACCAGCCGGACAATCTCAAGATGAACACAACACACATAATAACCTTCCCCGCTCTTCTCATGCTGCTCTACTGTAAGTGTATGAAGACTGCATGTCTCTTTATCGTTTATGGTGTCCGTGTTCTGGATATTTTTTAGAGAAAAATGTCACTTTTTTACCCTAAAAGACAAGATTTGATGATTCGGAGGGTAAGTTGGCAAATACAGTTCATAACTTTCAATGTATATATAGTACCTATCTGTTTAGAATTATACTTTTTATTTTAATTCTATTCTGCATTGTTCTTAAAGCGTTAAAGTGCTGCTAACAGACAAAATATCGTAATGTTTTACAAATACGCTAACTATAATTATATTGAAGTAAAAAATTATATTATTAAATTTTATGTTTTTATATATTAGCAACTTTAAGTTTAATTTGAATTAGTTTTGTCTTATTTTGTCTCTCACAGCACCAGCTTTGATTTGGTTGTAAGTACTGTGTGATTGTTGTGTGTGTGTGTGTGTGTGCTTTTTCAAAGAAAGATGGATGCTTTGAGGGTATGGATAGGGTGGGTGGGGGTCTTGTAAAACACTTTGTTTACACAAACTTCTCAAACAGCATTTGAACACATGAGATCATGACGCTGATAATATGTCCATGAAGAAGTTGTCCAGATCTGAACTTCACTCTGATGTGACAGGGACTCTTTCATGTCACTGATGCCCCTTGACTGACTCCTTGTGTATTGGTCATTATCATGGAGATTATGTTTACCCAGCATACTATGAGAAATTCTTGATCCCACCCTGTCTAGAGATCCGAATTTCTATAAACTAAGCAATGTTCAGTTCAGTTTAACATGCAATTTTGATATAGATATTACAAAAGATCAATATAGCCATTAAATGTTGACTTTTGACCGAATTGATTGGTTTTAATTTGATAACTTTAATGTTTCATGCCACTAAGTTCTAATTAGGGTTGTTAAATACCTTGTGGTGTGGGCTGTGATTTTAACTCCAGTCCTCTTCAGCTGAAGAGGTTTTAAGTTACAGCAGAATAGTAGCTCTTTGTATCTCTGGGTAAAAAGACCCTCTGCAGACTTTTACTCTATTCTCATATAACACTCAGTTGTTTTCTACTATCAACACATCCAGCGGACTATAGAGAATGACGTATACAGATAAAAGAAAGTGTTTTCCCTCACTATCCCCAGAACTGCATGTTTTTCAGGGAGCAAGGAGGTTATCAGGCTTGGTTTGGACTGCCACCCCCCACTAAACACAGACAGACTGTGTGAGAACATCCATCCATTACTTAAATTCCTACACATCCCTGTTCCTGGCACCACCAGAGCAGGGATTGAATGTTAGTGAGGTTTCACATTTGAGGAGAAACTAAAATCTGTTTACTGGTTATAAATATTAAAGAACGCTAGAGGCAAAGAATCTAACATGTCAAACAAACATTGTGGGTTAAGTTAAGCTTATACCAACAGCCTGTGTGTCAGAATTTCAGTTTGTCCTTAACCAAAATTTAACAACTTCCTCATAATCTGTTTGTCTGCAGATTATAAAAGTGCTGTGGGAGGGAATTTTTATAGCGTGTTATAATTTTCAAGTGTTAATTTGTGTCTTTCCTCTCCGCCAGTTCCCAGCTCAAATCCTGTTACTGTGACGACAAGCAAAGCCAAAGTGGAGGTACACGAAAACACAAGTACGTTCATCAGTCTTCAGATAATCAGGATGTGTTCAGTTGCATAAAAGCTTTCAGAGCGTATTAAATGGATACTTCTGTGTGTTCTTTGGAAAAGATGCTGTCCTGTCCTGTGAGTTCAGGACAGAGAAAGAAACAAACCCACGTGTTGAATGGAAGAAGAGAGGCAAAGATGTCTCATATGTTTATTTTGATGGAGATTTCACAGGTAGGTTGGTATTTTGCCCATTTCCACATTTATAGCAACCATGTCCCTTCACATTTGCACACTGGTTTAGATAGTTTGTCATTTTAAACAGGAAGTGTGTCATTTAAATGATTTTGGCAGTAAATTGCATTCTGCTTGGTGTCACATTTGTGAAATTTTGGCAAAAACAGGAGGCCAGAAAAGTCCACTGTGAATAAGGAACAGCTGATTCGCCTATAAATTTGATTGCACCTTTCATCTTTCAGTGAATATGGTTTTGTATTTTCATTACATATATTTTCCTTTGATAGCTATATTCTGACTCATCACTACAGGTTCATTTAAGGGCCGTGCATCCATCGATGGAGCAACAATGACCCTCTGTGGTGTTACACAGAAAGACTCAGGAGTGTATCATTGCGAAGTCACAGCCCGTCAAGACAAAATCAAACTGGGGGAGGTCACTGTAACCCTCAATGTGCTCGGTGGGAATGAATAATACGCTTAACTCTTAATCTTAAACTTTTCTGTCAGTGAGCAATATGATCAGGTAATGCAACTCTGTCTTACATGGACAGTGCCGCCACATGCTCCATCATGTGAGGTCCCAGAAACAGTCATGAGGGGATTTTCTGCAGAGCTCCACTGTAAAGACAAACTGAGTGTTCCTGCTGCCACCTACAGCTGGTACAAAGACAACAAACCACTTCACGCTGACCGTCTCCATGAAATCAACTACACCCTGGACCCCAAAACAGGGACTCTGGTTGGTGTTTTTTTACACTGATAAACCATATTTTCATTCAAATTAGCTACAAAATTTAGCCTTTCCCCTAATAGCTAAATGCTACTTATGTTTTTTGCCTTTAATGCATTAATTACATGCAAGTATGATTATTATATAGACTGTTTCTTTTTCTTTTGAGCAGAAGTTTAAAGGGGTGTCAAAATCTGATGAGGGTCAGTATCGGTGTGAGGCCTCCAATGGGGTGGGGGCACCCAAAAGTTGTGCAGGACAACATATGAAGATAACTGAATGTAAGATTTTAAAGAGTGACATCATTAGGAATCAATTTTACTTTACATATACTGTAACAGAATGTAGTGTGACATGAAAATGTACTTTAAAAAGTATTTAGGTTAGAGTAGCAGAAAACCTCTGTTTTGTTGAGTTTGACTACTTTGTTGGAATTAAAAATGGCAATTTTATTTTATTTTTTTATAATCGCATTCATGTAAATTCATGTTTTTTTTTTTAAATATTAAGTCAGAAATATTTCTGGACATCAGGCATTTCAATTGGTAATATTACAGTTATTCTCCAGTAAAATGTATCAACTTCAAACCATTTAATTGTATTCTAGTATGTTGTTTCGTTATGGGGTGAATTTGACCTCAGCAAAAACACATTAGTCATGGTTGATTAGACGCCAAACAAAACATAGTCAAAAGGCTGGAGCGATGATGGAAACCCAAATTACAGTAGATTTGCCTCAACACTCTTGACTAACATAATAACTGGACAGAGTGTAAATGAATATCTGTTCAACTTGCTCTGTTGCAGTCGAGCTGAACATGACAATAGTTATAGCCATAGAAGTTGGAGCGTTCCTGTTCCTCCTCTCATGCTGTGTTGCCATCTGTCTGTGCTGCAGAAGAGGGTGTTGTCGTTGCTGCTGCAGTGAGTACCATTTAGTCAAACACTATTTAAATGTGCTATTTAACTTTAAACACTAACATTAATCTCAAATTTACCAACAGAGAATAAAAGAGAGGCTAAACAAAGGTATGTCTTGATGCACTCTAATGTATAAAAATACGTAACTGACCATAAGGAACAAAATGGTTTTCTTTTCACCTTTCAGCAGAACAAAGAGCAGTTATATCCCTCCAGACGTAAGTCTTTAAGTTTCCTTTTGTTAAATCCCTAGTCATACATTATAGTAATGGCACTGTAGAGAGTTGCCTTTATAATAATGACTACTCTTCATCCCATTGTTCGTCTCTCTCCTCAGCCAAGATGCTACAAACATACACAATCCTTTGTGCTCTGAAGAGAGTGCACATACTGGATAGCGCTGTGCTAAAATAAGTGACCTCAAAGACTAGAGAACCATATCTTACATCATGTGCACTTGTATATGTCTACGAATTGTTCCAATCAGAGCAAACAACACGCCCTCTGGTGTTGAGGTCCATCCACAACAGACCCACATTATGGGTCATGTTTCTTTTATACTACTGTAAAAAGCTTTTTATTTTTCAACTGAAGAGTATTCATTTATTTTCCGTGTAGTATTGTAAGTGTCTCATATCCGTTTGACTTCTAACAATCTAGAGTAGAGACTGTAAATGTTGCACTATTTCATTTTATTTTGGTTTCAGTCATCAGGCCACAAAGCATAGAGGCCAAACTACAGATGTGATGGTCCACTTGATTTCAGCAGGCTTGACTTGCCTCTGGAAGATGTCTCTCAGAAAGTCTTTAAGTCATCATACAATCAGTGTTTAGTAGAAATTAATATTTCTACACGTTTCATTCAGAAGCCTCATCCGTTTGTCTAATATTAGGTATTTTTCAATTAAAGCTTTTTTTTAAAGATTTTTTTATTGAAGAAATCACCCAAAATGATTTAATGTTCTACTACATTCAAGAATATATATATATATATTTCCACGGAAGAAACAGCTATAGAACATTTATGCCTGTAAATGACTATTTTTATGCTTGCACAAACCTTTCCTTTTACAATGTGTCCAAGCATATTTAACTATTTGGTTTAGTTCATATGTGGCTCGAATTAACCAAGTGTCTCAAAGAATAAATATTTTGGTCTTTTGTTACATTAATCGATATGTAAAATAAAGTAAATGCAAAATCCACAATCCACTGCAATACTGATTCTTCTTCTTTGTTTTTTTATTCTTTTTTACACAGATTCAATGACTAGCAGAAACTTAGAATGTTAAATAATGCACAAATTAGTTTGATTTTCGATGCTTATTTATTAATTGGCTTCAAGACAGTCAATGGTCCCATACAGAAAGCATGTCTTTAAACGTCCATCAGCAGGAAAAATGTGAATTATTTTATTAATTGTGCACCAATACACTTTTTTTGTGCTTTCATGAGCTCAGGGGTACACACACACAAATATTATATATATATAATATATTAAAAAAAAAAAAAAATCTATTAATATACACTAAGTAAGAGCAAAACAAATATTTACATAGTATCTAATGAAATAGCATTTAACAATGCGTCGATTTCACACGTAACTGTTAAAGACATCACCTTCTGTTACCAGCTACTAGCTATTATTTGTCACAAATAATCAAATAAGTGCGTTGATAGATTATGATGTATAGTTAAAAGCTGCACAGAGAGGGGAGTATGTTGCTGTCAGTGGGCAGCGAGGCCTCCAGCTCATCCCCGCCCCCAATGCAATGTTGACCAAAAACCAGCATGAACATTCACTCAACTTATTAGCACACACTAAACTATAGCCTCTGACACCCAGCTTTAGTGCGCAAAAACTCCAACACAGCACTTACTGACCGGGATAAAGAGGTACGTTTGGCCGCAGCTCTAATTCATCTGAGATAAACGAGAACGAAAATGAGAATGTTGCATATGTGTGAGGTTATAAGCGAGTCAATTTTCCCGCTTTCTGCGCCAGCTAACTGTTAGCATCCTAAGGGGAAACTGAGCTAGCTGGAGTGCTAACAGAACTGACTGTAAGCCAGCCCTCTCGCGTCCGACAAGCAGTAGGTAAACATTATTCTGGATCATTTTAAACACATCAGTTTCCATCAAAATATATTGTCGACGCTTATAATTCCGTCGTATAAAACAAGGCGCGACTTTTCGTAAAAGTTAGCGCAAGCTGTCAGCGCGAGCAGATCTTCCGTTCAACCAGGCGTGTCTCTCTGTCTTTCGTCAGCGTAAGCTAAGCAGCTAACAAAGAGGCCAGGTATACATACACATTGCATCCGTGATTGTACCTGCCGTAGACATTATTCCACACGAAGCACATAATTAAACACCGTGATGTTTCCGTCCGTTTCTTCAGGCGCACGGTTGTTTTCGGAAGTCTGTCAGCCGCCGTGACTTCGGCCAGGATTTCCGGCTGCTTTTACATCTGCCCTTCTCTTGTTTTGTTTCCGTTTCTTCCATTTCCGTTTTAACTTTCCAGAATCAAAAGTCTTGATGTGTAGCTACCCCTGAAAGTTTCGGAAGTTTTAAAAAGTCGTCTTTTACGCGCAAATTTGCGCTAATATTACGAAACCCAAAAGCATTCCAACATGGCAACTGCGTTTGTATCGATTCGCGCGTCGTCTTCCCACCCAGTCGCCGGTGGAAATTATATTAATAAAATATTGCGTTCAAACCCACACACGAAAATAATAAATGGACTGATCAAATGGAGGACATTTTTATTGAATAATTCGTCTCCTGTATTTTAATAAGAGTGCTAATATGGGGAAAATGCAACGGTGGGCCTGTACTCAAGCAAAGCCTCGGTGTTGCCTGAGAGTTTATTGGACTTCCGAGACTTCTTAGACTCCAAGAGTGCATTAATCACACTACTTGGTGACTTTGAAGCACATTTACATGTTTTGTATAACTTTGTGTTAATCACAATGCTAAACCTAATGTCATTTATTTTTTATTTTGAAGTATAGAATTGGGTAACACTTTGCAACAAGGTTTTTTTTTTCTACCACAAACTACCAGTGAACAATACTACTGCAGCATTTATTAATTTTGGTTACCGTTCAACATTTGCTAATACATTTTAAAAATCAAATCTGTCAAAGCACTGTGAGCTAACTAGAAACTAAGTAGAAGTACAAACAATGAACAGATGTCTTTATATAAACTAACATTAGTAAATGCTTTAAAAAAATTCAACTGTAACAAATGCTTTTTGTTCATTAATGCCAGCCAATGCTTTTTCCGATTGTAAAAAATGAGACCTTAAAGTGTTAACTGATAACTATTGTACACATTGTACACACACACATATTAATATATTCACTTTATAGTTGGACAAGGAGTTGAAGGGATGTCAAAAAGTGAGACAGAGGAGATGATTGAAATTGAGATTGATGGTCGGGAGAAGCAGGAGTGTCTAGAGGAAGGGTAAGTGCGGTTTCTGTCTTTCTCTTCCTTTTTTCCTTCTCTGTTTGATGTGTTTAGAGGAATCATCTCATTGAGCAACATGTATTCTGTGCGTATGAAATCATCTGTTTCATGTGACCAAACACCAGGATCGAGGAGCAAACCATCACAGCAGCTGAACTGATTACTCAAGATATTGACATCAATGAGCCGATCGGTAACCTGAAGAAGTTACTGGAGCCTCGTCTTCAGGTCCCGCTGGATGGATATGACATTTGTCTTCAGGACATCCTAGTATGTATTTCTTCATTAATGTAATCTTATTTGAGTGCACTCATCTTAAACATGGACTAAGCTCTTGATTCCCTGTCTCTGTTCCTTTCCTGGTGTAGTTGCATCCTGATCACAGCCTGTTCGATCAAGGAGTGAAGACAGATGGCACAGTACAGCTCAGCGTGCAGATTGTCACGAAACAGGGTAACAGTTTACAGTGATCTCATATTGCTGTTGGACAAATCTTGACTTGTCAACATGCCCTTCAGACAAATGGAAATATTTATATCTGATTAAATATTAATCTGTCATGTGGGGTGACGTGCTGTTTTTAACAGCACTTTTAACTCTTTTGTAATTATGCATGCAGTTTTTACGAGCTGATAGTAATTGAGTGACTACATGAGCCAAGCTTGGAGCACACCAAGCAAGGAGCATTTAAAATGAATTAGGGATGGATTAAAAACAGTGGTAAAACCTGAAAAAGTTTCCCTTTTAAAGTATACAATAAGATAAATCTTAAAAATAATAAAACATAAGCTTGACTTTATTGTGCGTTTGTGGTGTGTTTTAGGGGAAGAGAAATTAAATATTCTGGAGATTGTGAAGCCAGTGGAGACTGTGGAGGTGGTGATTGATCCAGACGCGGTTGCTGGCGAGGAAGCTCATCTGGTGGAGGATGGACATGTGATTGCCGTGGAGCGAGCCTCTATTCCTGATGACACTTCAGAGCAGGTGACCCGCTGGGCAGCCGCATTGGAAGGGTACCGCAAGGAACAGGTTCGACTGAACATTCCCTATGGTGAGTGTTCCAGTGATATTAATATGTTTCAGAGTAAAATCAAAATATGGATTTTGTAAAAAAAAAAAAAAAAAAAAAAGTCTAGGCACATATTACTATATTATCACAAATGATTTGGAGTTGGATTTTTTTTTTTTTTTTTTACATTTTTGAGCAGAACAGTGAAAAACAGTACTGTGAAACATTATTTAAAATTGATTTCTATGTGATTATATTTTAAAATGTAGTAATTATTTCTGTGATGACAAAGCTGAATATTTAGCATCACTACTCATTCACTTATTATCAGTGTTAAAATATTTCTTCAAACCATGGGAATTTCTATTACATTTTTTTTGTGACTAGAGGGTTCAAAAGAACTGCATTTTATATGGAATAAAAATCTTGTTACATTGTAAATGTCTTCAATGTCACCTTAATTTAATGAATTAGGGTCATTCCAGCTGGAATCATCAAATTTTGGAAAAGTTCCCCACCTGACCTTCTCAGATATGTCTCAAAATCCATGTGATTGGTAATATGCCCAATAGATACAAATATTACTGTGCTTGCTTTTTTAAATTTTAAAAGTTTAAAAGTTTGTCTAAGTTTGTTTTTTACCGCCTGTTATGTCATCACAGTCTGAGTGACCATGTTCAGACTGAAATATCTCCAGAACTAGTTGTGCCAGGTCCATGAAATTTTCCTAGTCCAGAACAGCATGAATTACAACTCTCAGCATTGTTACTGAATTTACACCTGAATGCTGGCCCTCTACTTTTCTTTGAAACTATTACTTTAAGGGTTTTCAGA
>JAUCNO010002898.1:0-10315 GCA_032353835.1 Enteromius viviparus | reverse complement strand
TACCCGGATGGCCTACTACTTCCGGCCGAATTCTGTAGTAAGCATACCATGGACACTTTCCTATCCCATAAGGCTCCGGAAGAGGAGGCGTGATATTTAAAAAATTACGGAAAGTGGAGACGCGGCTCATTTTAAGTGTAAGCACCTCAGGGAAAAAAACGGTGTTTGTTGTGATTAAATTACACTTGTTTAACACACTCTAAATAAACGGATGACTTATTAAAATTTAAAATTTTCGCGCTATTGTGATGACACGTGACAACATCAATATGGCAGATGTAGTACGTCCGAATTCCATTCATACTACTCACAATCATGCTATATAGAACGTACTGTTTTAACGGTCGAGTAGTTTGTTGAATTTTAAATGTAGTACTTAAGCAGTATGCGATTTCGGACGCAGCAATGGATTTTATACACTGAAGACTAATCACTAGACAAGACACAGCTGGGGAAACACAGGTGGATGCAAATAAACCAAAAATCACATACAGACACAGGAAGGACCAAATAAGGGCAAACAAGAAATCACACATGAAAACGAAACTAAAACAGGAACACATGAAAACGAAATTAAGAACAGAACTAAACAGACATGAAACGTAACAGTTCAGTTGTTCAATTAAAGTGGTAAATAAAGAGTAACTGTATTTTTTAATGAACATTAAGAATTAAAAATTTGCTTATCAATACACAAAACATTCACAATTGATAAATTCGGCTAAAATAGAAGGCTCTGAGTGATGCTAAATAAAGAGCCATTTGGGAACCGTAAGGGAGCCGAGCCAAAAGAGCTGAATCTTTGAAAAGAGCTAAAATGCCCATCACTAGTAGTTATTAAACATTTACTAGCTGTCAATTAACTGTTTTTGTGAGCTCATCTAAAGTGAAGACTATTTACGCCTTGTAAAGCATTTACAAATGAGATTTAAAGGCTTAGTTATCTTCTAAACAGAAAAAGAAAAATAAATTAAACTGTACAACTTCACATATAAATTAATATATAAAAATATTTTATATCAAATGAAAATTCAACTTCTGCAAAAATGAAACTGTACAAATTTACTCTTGATATTAAAATAAATCTCTGCAGTGTCATAAAAAAAAAAAATACTTCCTGCACACCTCCAGAAAACATAACTGTGCCAACTGTGTCGGCAGTAAGGGGTGGGTCCTAGGATGTGTGGGCGGGAGGGAGAAGTTTGTGTGGACTTCTGTTGGACTGTTGCGGCCGATGCCCAAATCACCATGGCCTTTTAGAGCTGTGAGCATCGGTCTTCCTGATCTGAACTTCCCTGTTTGGTCTGCCAGGTCCATTGATCCGCCCTGGAGGCAGGCCGCATACAGGCCCCCCAAGGCCTGTCTCCAGAGCGCCCAACCCACCCTCCCCAGTTCCCTGTATTCTCAATTCTCCTCAGTCATTGCCGTTCATTTAGCATGACTTTATAGTAGTGATGTCAAATGTCCTAAGGAAATCAGACACACATAATGTATATGAAATCATAAACATACCTGAGGTATGCTGGCAGAGCACCTAGACGGGGTCCCATCCCGAGCTTCTGGTTTCAGACAAAACCTGCAATCCACAATGACAGTGGATGCTCGAGCAACACCCACGGAAATGGTCGAGGTTTGGTCACAAGGTTTTTGTTTAACCCAAAAAAGTAAATAAATAAAACAGATTTCAGACACAACTTTCTTCTCACTTTAACAGTTCATTAATGTGGTATCTACAGCAATTATTTACATTTAATAAATATTTACATTGCAAAACTAAGAGTAATACGTTTAGCTAATAACATTAGTAGCAAAGAAGAAGAAAGGGCCACGACCTGACATGGTGCCTCGCTGTTCATTAATAGTTACTTAATTGTAGTTCCTCAGGAGGCCTGGCTGAAGTTAGTAGTTACTGATTAACTAATTATTACTTAACACAGTTTAAAATGCTATTAGAGCATTGCTATTACGTTTACAAAGTGCATGGACGCGGCACTTTCCCCCCTGAGTATACGGGGAATCCGTGTACTGAATTATCTGGACGACTGGCTCATTCTAGCCAGATCGCGTATAGAAGCAGAAGAAAACAGGGAGATATTACTCAACCATTTGCATCACCTCGAACTCGCAAAGAGCAAGCTGTCCCCCCAGCCAACAGATTTTTCTGGGAACAGTAATAGACTCAAAGCGAATGAACGTAGCACTCTCCCCAGAGCGGGCCGCCAACATACGAACGAGCGCAGCCTCTTTCGAGCCCGGCCCAACGAAGTCAAATCTTTTGTTGATCTTGAAGTCTTTGTCTTGATTTAGATGAGAAACTCTCCAAAACTGTTGTTCAAGAGACCAGGAGAAAACTTTGGATATCTTTAAAGCAGAATTTGTTCTTTATTCTGAAAAACTCTTCATGCGCTGCAGTCATCAAAGTAGTCTGAATCATCTGACTCATCTCAATTGTCTAACTTGTCTAACTAAGGCAGTGTTATAGGTTTCAAGGGGAGGAGTTACATTAGAGGTAAACAAAGAATGCAAATTAAGTATTCAGGTATAGCAAACTTCCCCATCACACCAGTCCTGATCAAATCAGCATAGCCAATCAAATACTGGAGCAAAAGGCACCAAGAGCAAAAGTCTCAGTAATCAGCCTAATTTGACTTACAATAAGAGGACAGAAACTAGCAGGAACCTCTGGCTGCAAACTGTTAATGTTAACACCTTTGCTTTAAATCTTAAATACAATGTACTGTTTGTTACAATGTACAATGCTATTTTGGGATGTAGGATCAGCAGATCTAAGACGGATTCTTAAATTTGTAATCCTACACTACGTACAAAAATCATGAATTATAATCTTGCTGTTATCTGATAAAGTCAAATAGATTACACTGTAAAAAAAAAATTCCGTTGTTTTTACAAAAAAAACTGGCAGCTCTGGTTGCCAGGATAATTCTGTAAAAATACATTTTAAATGTGAACTTGACAGTTTAAACCTGTAAATTTTAGTATAAAATGTGATTCACAAAACAAATTTTAATATTAATAGATTTTTTCAATATCAGCAGTATACGGTTGTTTCTTAATGTAGATAATCATCCAATTTCATTGCAAATAAATATTAACTGTAAAATTTAACTGAAAACAGAAGCTCAGTGCGAAGTCTTGTTTTTGCGACTGCCTGACATTTCTGAGTGTTTTTCTACATTGGATTGATTACCTGTTTGTTGACCTTGGACTGTTTATTGTTTTTGTGATTGTTATCTGCCTGCTCTGAACTCAGCCTGTGACCTCGACTCTGTATTTGAACATCTCTGGTATTGTATCTGCTCCCCTCCTGACACTGCCTGTTTCACTATTCTTAATAAAAGCATTACAGAAACATTTTTCTAACAAGATAAAAATCTGGACAATTTGAATGTTTAAAAAACATTCAGAAATAATGTTTTCTAGATGATAGGATGAAAGGTTTCAATAACATTCACAGGAATCAAGAAAAACTTTAATAACACTTTCTATGAAGCTTGTATTTATAATACATTATAAAAGTATTTTTAAGGCATTATAATGAATGCATAATGTTTTATTAATAACTTTGTAATATGTACCCTTATATACACCCTTTTTTGTATCATCTCATCTCTTTCACCACATTCCTAGTTTTGACTCATTTTTCTCAAATTTTTCTTATATCCCATTTGTGTGTACTTCTATTTCTCCCGAGGAATTTCAGGGAAAACATCTGAAATGCTATTGATACTAAAATTTTATATGAATGAGGATCTCTAAATCTAAATCTCCTGAGCTTAGGAAAAAAAAACCACTGACCAATGCTTTTTTCCTATGGGTATTCAGTGTACACCATAATACAGAGGAGCACATTGACTTTACATCCCTTTAAATAAGAAGACTGACTGATTACAAGGTAAAGACACCCATGATGCTGCTTACAGAACACAGTTTAACATGTCCCTATGGTCAAATAATTTTTCATCTTTTCTAGGGGTACCATCATTTTTGTCCAGACCAGTTTCAAGGAAAAATAGCCAGGTTACACTTTTTTCCCATAGTCCGTTCAGACATTCTACAAACTCTAAATAACTTTGTAACTACATGTCAACTAATTATTGTTAATTCTCAACTACATGTCTACTAACTCTCAGAGTAGACTGTTAGGGTAGGTTTAGGGTTCGTAGAATAAGTTGACATTTACCTGCAAAGTTTCTGCTAGTCAGTATGTAGTATGTTGTGGATTCACCAAAATAAAGTGTTGGAAGATATTAAGCAGACAGTCTAATAATACTCTGACTGCTAGTTGACATGTAGTTGCAAAGTTACTTACTGTTAGTAGTGGACCATCGAAATAAAATTTTACCAGTAGCCCTGGTATAGCTCTGAACACACTAACCAACTTTAAAGAGTATTATATCTATACACTTGTATATTTGTCTACATAATTTTCAAGTATGTTTTAAGATTATGAAAACAGTAAATTCAGTCAAGTCTCACTAGTATATAGCAGATTAATTGTTTATGTTGTTAAAAAGTGTAATAGTATGCTTTTCAAGTTTATTTCAACAATGACATATTTTCTCCTTTTCCACAGGCAGTATTTTCAAAATCAGGTGACCTAGTAAGTTCAACATCCCTTTAATTGACATCAACAAAATTATTTGACATTTTTTTACATATTTATATAATAAATACATACTACATATATCATTTTTGCAGAGCATACCCTACAAGGGCAGTTTACTTAGAGGAGTCATTCCAGGGCAGCAAATTACAATCAAAGGGCACATCAGTTTATTTCCTCACAGGTAGTTACAAAGCTTATGTTTTGTACAGTTTTGTCCTTTAATTAACAACTTTATGTTCTTCTGTCTCTTTTTAAGTTTCACTGTTAACCTGAGGTGTAGCCAATCAAACAACATTGCCCTGCACCTGAACTCGCACATCAAATCTGGCATGGTCATCAGGAACTCTCTTCTCTGCCAGTCATGGTGCCCAGAAGAACGTGAACTACAATACTTTCCTTTTGCATCTGGAAAATACTTTGAGGTACCTCTGACCTATGACACTAGACTATTTAGACCTATATCATTGCAAAAGCACTGTTTTTCATAACCATGGGGAACTGTATTAGTATACTAACAGCACACATATGTTGGGCCGACGTCGTCCCGACATTGAAAAATCCATAGACACAATGTTGCTCAGGAATATAGGAGATATGTTGCCTCGGGCTCAGATCGGTTACGCTCTCCGGCCAATGTTTGGATGATGCAGCTGTAAATAGCAGCTGCTCTGCATGTGCACTGTTCACCACGTTTTGCTCATCGTTACAGTCCACCCGTTATTTAACATATTACATAAATAAAAACATGATCAAAATATCTGATAAATTAGTGGATATTTCACAATTATTTGTAGTCTTTTGAAAATTAACCATGATTTTACCACATCATTAGCTGTAAACCACAGTAAAAACTCTTGGGGACAACAGTTAAGACCCAAAGGACCAGGTTGTAACGATCAGCTGGATGTGCCAGCACAGCTCTGGATGGCACTCCAGCTCTCCACGAACTGTGTATGTGTTTGTGTCTGTTTTCACCTATGGACTCTTATCATTGAACTCATATCTCCGCCTGGCTTGTCAGTTGTCATGGTGCTTCATTGCAAGTATCCACCCTTGACCCTTGACTCCACCCTTGAACCTGTGTAGTGTATAAAGCCTCCCTATGTTTGAGTGTTGGTCACGGATCATTGTTTCTATGTATTGCCGTCAATTTACGATATTTGACCATTGCTTCGTTTACGTTTCTGCCTCTGTCTATGCCTCCACTGATTCAGTTTGCCTGCGCTTAATTATGCATGTCTTGACCCTGAGCCTTTAATAAACCTTTTGCACTTGAACTTGAATGTTCCATGTCCTCGTTTGTGACACAGGTGCTTGTTGAATCAAGACCAGGAGTCAGAGATAGAATTAATTGAAAAATAATTAGTTTACAGTCTCATCAACAGAAGTCAGCTTCAATGCTCTGCATGAGTTTGTAGGCTGCTCTACTTACATCTCACAGACATATATATATATACTCTAACAAAGGTCACTATTTGCGTAAATACATTAGTCACTGTCTAATTAAAATGAAAAAGCCTTCGCAGTTTTCTCTCCTGGATTCGACTCACCTCTCCTTGTTCCTGGAAGCATCGCTGGATACACTTGTCGACGGCCGATCCTTCCCACTGTTATTCACTTACCTGCACCGAGCCCCGAAAGCACCTTGTGTTCTGCCTGTATTCATGTTACTCGTTTAAGCTTCAGAGAAGCACTTTGACCAGCGATCAGGAGATCGCTCCATACTGACTTTGTATTTTAGTTATTCCCCTGAGCTTCAGGAGAAGCACTTTGATCAGCGATTAGGAGATCGCTTTATAAGAACTTTTGTGCCGATTTATTTACGGTCTCTTTCGCATTACCAGCCATAAAGGCGTGACGATCCTTGTTTGAACTCTGTTTAAATAAAATTCAGTTTATTTACTTATCTTGCTTCCAGTGTGTGTCTGAGCGTTACACCATCGTTCCCTTCAAAACAAACTCAACCATAGTTTTACTACTTCCACAATGGTTTAACTATAACTGTTGCAGTAAAATCATGGTAAATACAAAAATAACCAATACTACAGCATTAACAGTATTAAAACATAGTGAAACAAATGGTTATATGCTGTGCAAGTATAGCATTTTTTACAAAACCTATAATTTCACAGTAGGTTTAGAGAAAATGCATTTTAAAAACATGCTTTAATCAGCCAGAGGTGACTGAGACTGTGGAAACTGTGGAATAAATAACCATAGGACAGTAGTTCATAATACAAGTCATGTTCAGCTTCGAAGCCTATCTTAGTGGCAAAACACATAAACACAAAATAAAAACCAGGCAAACAACAATTAAGCAGTTAAAAGGTTTTAAATTACATGATAAAAATTCAGAACTTCAGAACCTGCCACCTACAAAAGCACACACACCACAGTCACTCACCGGCTGAGCTTGAGGTCGCTACCCTGTTTCTGGTCTCCTGTCTGCTTGTCTGTCCTAGCAGTCTACTGCTTCATCAATTTATTTGATGAAAACTAATCTACTATACAAACACTACTACCTAGAATTAACGCTACCTACCTAGGATTAGAGCTGCGCTGCTGCTTTCCTTTCTTCCAAGAGGAAGAGTTGCGAGTCTTTGGTAGTGCACGGATGATGTTGTTTTCGTCCCAAGCCTCTGGTGTTGTTTTCTCGCTCCGATGTTGTCGTGGGTTTCCCACCGATGTTATGGGTTTCGCGCCGCTGTTTTGAACTGCCCAACATGTTTTAACCTGTGGGATTTGATCCCTCCCACAAAGTTTTAGGACCAATCAGCGAGTGTTGCGGCCGGTCTTCCCTTTCCACATTGGCTCTCCTCAAATACATATTGTGGTTCATTAACATGTATTAAGACACAGTCTGGAGGAGGGTGTTCCCAAAGTTTGATATCTTAACTTTAATAAAGTTTAATAACTTCTTCCTGGTTACAGATATCGATCACCCATGCTTAAAAAGGGATTCCACGCATTAACAGCTACCTTTTCATGTCAAGCATGCCTAGGTAACATCTGTCTGCGTTTCATTCATTAATTTCTCCATTCATCCATCATACACAGATACACATTAAATGACAAAATACCGAATTCATGAACGAAATATGTGACATACACATTGGTCTCTGATAGACATTTAGGATTCCTTTCCAAATGTTGCACACTTTATCTCTGTCCCTTTGTTCGTAAGACTGAGAAAGCAAGAATGTGCATGTCCGAACTCACAGTGCACAGTGCAGAGTGCAGAGTTCCCCAGCCCATGAATTAAAGCAATTGTTTAAGTAAATGAGTCCCTGTGCTGAGTCCTCGCTGCTGGATGTCAAAGTTCACACTCGAAAAGCAGATGGTTTCAACCTGCTGACTTTAGCATCTGTATGTTACTTGCATTAGTGTCACGAAGAGTCATTGGAGTCCATCCTTCATGAGTTCATGGTTCCCCACACTTTGTAATATGAATATATAAACAACTACATTTGAACCTGCATGTTAATTTTGCCGTATCTTGGTCCCCTTTAATTGTAGAAAGGTACAGTATATTAGCCTGTAGCAGGCACCCAAGATGCCAGAGCCACAATTTTTGTAACTGACAGTAAGGTGCACAAAGTAAATATACATATTTGATAAAAGAGATTGAGTCAATCACAAAATTGTGGCAGATAATAAAACATGCATGGAATTGTGATTAATTGTATTGCGATATTTCAGCTGGTAATCATACCCTTATTAACAATTCTTGGTTCCCAAAACATTTTTTTTTATGGTTAGTTTTTGGTTAGTCAGGAGTTTTCTTTACAGAAACAGAATGCTACTTTCTAGTTTGTAGAATGTTATTGTAACATTAGAATAACATTCTCCTAATGTTACCCTAACATCATTTTAAAGTTATTCTAACACTCCCCTAATGTTATTCTAACCTTTACTACAATATGATGACCCCGCTGTACGTCAGTAATCACCCAGCACAGAATAGTCACAGAAGTGGCATAGAAATAATCCATATTGACGTCTAATCAGTATTATAAAAAACATGTCTTGCTTTTATCTACTGTTTTATGAATAAAAATAATCTGAGTGTTCAAGACAGGTGAAGCAGTGTTGGGGAAAGTTACTTTTAAAAATAATTCATTACAATATTGAATAACTGCCTAAAATAGTGATTAATTATGTAGTTACTAGGGCTGGTGCTAATACCATTTTTTGAGCTTTGAAGCTTCGGTAATAATTAACACTGATTATTCAAAGCTTCAGTGGGAGTGGCTAAACATATTCTTCTCTCTATTAAAGGCAGGAATCTCTTTGTCCGTCTGCTTGCATTTTTATTTTGTCAAGAACCGTTCATCCAACAGTCTTCACGCATAGCAGGTGTGTTGCTGCAGAACCAAGTGAATGCAGTGTTGCATCTTGGTGCAATATGGACACAATATGTTTAGAATAAACGTTTAATAAACTACAGAACAGTGCAAGGTGCTAAGAGAACTCTGCACTAGTGATACCAAACACACAGGTCTGTTAGAAATACCTTTAAGTAATAACAGTAATACTTTCAATAACAGCATTTATTTTTTTAACAAACAGTTTGAATGGAATTGAACGCATTTCCTTACGCTATATAGAATAAAACAAGGTTTAATACGCTAACAGAACAAGGCAATTAATGTTCGGCTGGCTAGACAGCTTATATTTCAATTACCTTTACGATTGTCTTTTAAATTAAAATAATAATAATAAATAAATAAACCTTAAAAATCACAATCATGCTGCAAGTGAAGCTACCTAAATTAAGCAAGATGAGTTTGGATGAAGTGGCCGGAATGCAAAGGTGTTATAATGATGTTTATAAAAATTTTTTGGAAGTAACACGAGCAGATAATGGCGCCGCATTTCTTGATTATCATTATCCAATCAGAGAAGCCACCTATAAAATCATACAAGCACCTAACCTCTACAGTATATCTCATTCATAGCATCCCTCTGCCACCCCAAACTCTGCTCTAGTGCTACTATCCTCTCTCTGGGGAAAAACCCTGGGCTCGGGAGTCCCAGTGAGCTCTGAGCTCTCTCCCTGGACAGCACACCAAACATACTTAACTTTTATTATGAATAATTACATATGTAAGTGCGAACTTGTGAAATGTCGCTGAGAGAAAGGCTGAAATTTAGCCTCGCCGATTGATATACTTTAGACTGGCGTTTCAAATTCTGGAGTGGTTTGTTTTGTCAGCAAACAATTTAAAGTTCTCCCACACAGTGGGTTTTGGTGGGGATGCCAGGTGTTTGGGGGGAGAGAAAAAAAAAAGGATATTCGAATCTCAAAACTAAAAATTGAATGTCAACCCACCAAAAAAATATTTGAATGATCAAATATTCTGGTCCAGCCCTACTAGTTACTTTTAGGAAAGAAATGTGTGTTGTTACTTTTGCATTACATTTTTGAATATAAGCAGGGCTTGATTGTTTTTAATATAATAAGTTATTAGTAAATAAGTTATTTTATAGCAAATGTAAAAGTCTTTTGACAGCAAAAAGTGTAATGAATAAACCTCAGGCTGAAGCAAAAGTAAATTCACGTCTGAAGTAATTTTGCTTAGCATGGTTAAACTGGATCATTACAGTAAAGTAGGGGTGCACCGATCTGATATTAGGATCGGATATCGGCTCCGATATTGAAAAAATAGCTGGATCGGGGATCGGAAA
>JAUCNO010002897.1:0-10329 GCA_032353835.1 Enteromius viviparus | reverse complement strand
GTTCTTTGATTAGCGCTAAATCTCCGTCAGCTGTTTTTAAATGCAGCGCCAGTTTATGAACAGAGCCGTAGATCACCAAGAAGCTACGCGTTAGTTTCGCGGGTGATTCAATGGCGCAGCTTCTCGGTGATCTACGGCTCTGTTCAAAAACTGGCGCTGCATTTAAACACAGCTGATGAAGATTTAGCGCTAATCAAAGAACCGGCTTTACTGATGAGATGCATAATATATCGTATATAGCCCTATGAGAATGTATAAAAAAAATCTATACAGACATTGTGTGTGTGTGTGTGTGTGTCCTGTTAGCACCTTCTAAACATCACAGCATCAACTTTACATGGGAGGGATTCGATTGTAGATCTGTAAAATCTTCTTTCTTCCTTTCATTAAAATATTAAAATACAACAGTAAAAAAATAAGATACAATAATCTTACTGCTGTAAAATCAGCATTTAATCTAATTTGAAATATAAACCTAATATCATCTGTTACTTAATATATTTCCTTTAAAAGCTGTGTTTTTTTTATATCATAAAAATAACCATTCATTATTATGTGGATATCCATTTTAGATCGTTTTTGGTGAAATATAAAGCCCTCCAGAAAAGAAGAGAAAAGTTCTGTAACTTAATTTAAAACAAAACATGTTCCCTAAAACGGTGGACAGAGCTACGGACTCCCTTGTAACACCCTTACCCAGTTAGCTAGCAGTTAATGACCAGGACAGTTCATAAAAGGACAGGTAACGTTAACATTAAGGACAGGTAATGTTTGTCGCGCTGTTGCACAAACAGCACACTCATTTATTTAGAACTTACAGTGTTGTTGCAGTCTGCACCTTCCACTTAATTTGTCTGCTTCTCCTCCAGCTCGCACCACCGCACTTTTCGAGCTCATACCAGCTCGTAACGAGCGCGCTTTGCCCACAAGGGCGAGCATTGGTTAAGGGCAGTCATGTGACTGATGCAAGTCATATCCTTTTAATAGTTAAATTTTATTGTTGAGGGGCAATGACAGGGCTTCATACGCACATACACATGAAAAAACAACAACAACGACAACAAAAACACCCCATCAAAAAAGGGCACTTGAGGCATTCTGGAGGGGGGCGGGTGCTCAAGCACCCTCCAGGGGCGGGGTTAGGTGTTGGTCATTAATACAAATTCATACGAATTTGTAAAATATCGTAAAATATGTACGAATTGCCGTGAGATCAAATAGAGTAAAACGAAAAAAAAAAAGTAACACACCAAAACTAAAAAGAAACAAATGTAGAAAATGCCTTACAAATTACACAGCTAGACCTTTTTTTCTTTTCTTTTTTAGATAAACAGAAAGAAGAGAAATAATTAAAAAGTAAGAAATCATTAAAAATAATATTTTTTAATAAAGAAAATATCTGTTTCATGATGCCATTTTTATTTTAATTTTTTTATTTTAAGTCTAAGAATGTCTAATGTGACGTGTTCTAAATGTTTATGTGCTTGTGTTCAGTCGTCCTCCATTAAACAAATAAGCCTTTAAAAATTGCTCTGTTTTGGCTGGCATCGCCGCGCGGTCCCATGAAAGAAGGCACTGTGCGCTCCCCGAATGGACCATTGCCCGTCCCGAGCACCCCTGGAGTTACCCCTCACACATTATTCAGTGGGGCGGGACTGAAGCGATCAGCCGCTGCTGCGAGTAGATGTTGACAGAGCTCGTGCAGTGCAGCAGCATCTCCGCGTTTTACACCATAAGCAGGAGTAATTTGAAAGAAGAGCCCGGCAAATTATACTTTCAGCATGGGGAAAGTTGAAGGCGGGATGAAATGTGTGAAATATCTCCTCTTCGTGTTCAACTTTATATTCTGGGTAAGTAATGCATTAGTGTTGTATCTGCATGCGGTGTATTGTGCAATGTGGAGTGCGTTTTGCGGGTCATTTATTCGTTGTGTGCCCTGGTGTGTTTACGCACTTTGTGCAGGAATTTAAAGCTTGGGAGGCAGACTGAGATCTCACTGCTGTACGACTCAAATCAGATTTTCCACTGGGGAAAGTCCGCCCCTTTTTCCTCCAGCGTGTGTTTGTTTGGAGGGCAGCAGCCGGACACTGGCTCTCTGTAGCACTGTGTGTTTTTGATTCATCCCGCTGACTGAATCTTTTGAATCCGTTCACTGAGAAGTTTTTGGTAGTGTTTTTCTTTAAGCCTTTCTTATTATAGTTCCTGCAGTCATGATAACCCTGGATATAAGGGTAACTTTAAAATAGTAATTTCCAAGTAGGAAAATTCATTGGAAGTAATAAAATCTTAAAATGAGTATTTATTGCATAAACATACACTTGTATAAACTCTCTTTTAAATATATAAATTAATGATAATATATATATATATATATATATATATATATATATAGCTTGTCATCCAGAAATCACAAACAACAAGCAAAGTCATGGAAATTCACTAGTCGAAAATGTTTTGAGAGATCTGTCTTTACAGTATGTATTATACTGACTTGTCATTAAGTCCGTAGTATTTTTTTTTTTGAGCTCTTAACAATAATTAATGTGAATGTGGTTCCTGCGTTTAAGCACTGCAAAGAAACGCCTAAATTCCTATTCACAAGTTCGTACTTACTTGTAATAGATATAAGCGAGTTTGGCGTGCTGTCTGGGGAGAAGGCTCGGAAATCGGCGGACTCCTGAGCCCTAGGGATTTTATCCCTTCTTGTGCGGACAGAGCTCAGCGTCCGGCCCGAGCTCCGAGTACCCTCCTGGGAAGGATAGTACAAAGGTGGAGTCTGGGGTGGTGAAGGGATGCCCCATTATGTCAAAATGTATGTCAAAATACACTTTAATGCATAGATTATCTGCTTCATTCGTCAAAATGTGACGTGTACAGCAAGTGGAGCATATTTTTAGGCTTTCCAAAACGACATTTATAGCATTGAAATTTGCATTCACTCACTTTTATAAACATGCAACATTTAAGCATGCATGAATAGTGCAGTTTGCATAATGCATACTGTATACTTTTCACTAAAAACAGTATATGGTATAGAACTTGTAAAATTATTGTAATTCAGTCTAATGTATGTCATGTAAGTAAATCCCACACCATTTTTTCCCCAAAGTATTCCATTCCACACATCTATCAAAATGTGCATACCTTAGTCAAAGGAAGCTCCTGTGTTACTCAGTGTCACTTTTTCCACTTCCACACCTGCAATGTGCATCAAGATGTGTTGAAACAAACGGCCATAACTTCCAAGCTCTGTTGCTCTAGTAAGGCTTTGATGGCACTGCAAGTCAAAGGCTTTATGCCATCCAGAGCTTCGTCTCCATTCATGTTGTGTTAACTATACTTTCAAAATATCCCAGCAGTGGGCTACTCTGAGTAGAAACACCAGTGGACAGACCAGGCCTTTTAATTTAATACAGGAGAGTTAAATAGACGAATAGAAGTATGATAGTGTCAAGCCTGATTAAGAGGCCAGCAGAGATATAGGATAGAAAAGGGTTAGAGCTGAGGTGCCCAAAGTTGGCCTGTGGTAATCTTTGATGTGGCCCATCCAAGAAGAGATGAGAGAGAGAGAGAGGGAGTGGGGATGCCTTCAACACAGATCGTCATTTTCTAATTTGACATAAAATTATTATTTGAAGTCAAATCAAAGGCAGTATGTCTAGCTTGCAAGCAGTCTGTTGCTGTTTTAAAAGAGTACAATATCTGTCGTTATTATGAAACGGCTACTGGAGAGTTCGTCAAGGAGTGTCTTGCAGTGGCTGCAGAAGCAATTTGTTCTTCTCAGGTACAGTACGAACGTTCTCACAAATTAGCCTGTTAAGAAATACTGTTACCCGACGCATAGAGGACATGGCTCAAGACATCATCGAGCAAATCAGGCGTTCTCTGCCTGTTCAATAGCCTGCGACGAGAGCACAGACAGATCAGATTCCGCACAGCTGTTGGTATTTTTACGTGAAGTAAATTAAACTTTTGAAGTGACACAAGAGCTGGCTGGCATTGAGACCCTTTCTGGTTTTACTAAAGGAGAAGATCTCTACAACCGACAGAGCAAATTCTGGCCTTGCTACTTTTGTGTCTCAGAAAGTCTGTGAATGTGGAGGAAAAGATGTTAAGTACCATTGCATTTTAAATCAAGAACAACTGTGCTAAATCTGTCTGGCTTGTGGATGTGATGCATGAGGTCGTCAAAACTGTGAACAATATACGCTCCAATGCACTGAAAGTTCAAGGCACTGATGGATGAGATGGATTCGCAATATGGTGATGTGTTATACCACCATGAGGTGCTCAGTCAAATTAGCTCGTTTCTTAAATTTTGCTTTAAGGACTTCAGACTGAGTTGTTTGCTCAACCCTTCACCATAAGTGTGGATGCAGTCTGAGATGATCTTCAGATGGAACTAACTGAGTCAGAACTGAAACACAAGTTCACATCCCTTCTCTTGGCAGACTTCTACAAATGTGTCCCAGCAAACAGTTACCCAAAGATGTACAAGCAGGCACAAGTGATGCTGTCTCTACCTCGGCGAGCAGACTTTCAGTCTGATGAACTTGAACAAGAGTAAACTCAGAAGCAAATATGATATCTTGTCAACTACAAGCCAATCTTGAAAAACTTCTGAAATATAAGCTTTATATCAGCTTTATGTACCAGCTTTATATCTCTCATTCGGTCACTGACATTGCAACCACACGGTTTTATTATTGCTTACAGCTTGACTACTGTATTTAGCATTGAACTGTATTGTGCATTAAACACTCTGTGATTGTTATTGTAATAAGTTCATTAAAATGCGAAACTTTACAAAAAAAAACTGCATTAGTTAATTGGATTAAAGTTGTTGAAATATTATGAAATAAATAAGGGGAACCCATAGCAACTTTAATGTAATACAGTTTGATATAAGATGCAAAATGTACTTTTGGTCCACGTTCAACAAGTTTGATCTGTGGCCTTTCAGAGGAAAAATGGGCGCCCCTGGGTTAGAGATTGTGAGAGAGGGCTAAAGAGAGGCTGTTGGTATGATCCTGACCTAGTTAACCATGTGTGAATGTTTGAATGATGCAAAATGCACAACTTCTTGGTCGAAAACATCTCTGTTTTAGTTATACAACAGTTATTTGATCAGCACTTGTATTTTATCAAACAAAAGAACTGAAACATGAATTCCCTTTAAATGTAGTTTTAGACTGAATAGGACAGAGAGAGGAAATTGTACAGGAAAGAGCTACATTCATCTCGTTCATGATGTCCTACTGACGGCATTTAGTATGCAGAGGCTGTTAGTGATTATCATCATCAGATATGTTTTAATGTTGACAACTTCTGTGACATGCTGACAGTTTCAGCGGAAACTCCTTCAGTCGTGAATGCTTAAAAACACAGTGTTGCCAAATTATAAATAATAGCCTAGAACTTTTTTGAACCCGAACTGTTTCTTTAAAATGCCCCTATTATGGATTTTTCATGCAGCTCTAAGGGAAAAAGTCCCAGGCTGTTTAATGTTGACGTCAAAGTGAAACATTATTGCCCACTTACTTGTTGGTCTTTTCCTGTTTGTCTGAATGAAAGTCCACATTTATTCTTTGCCACTAGGTACCGCTTTTGGAGCGGTAAAAGCTCTAAACACTACTTTATATGAAATCGACAATGAGTGGTTTGGAAAAACGAATCGTTTGGGAGTAGTTGAACAAATAAGGTCAAATAAATGCATGTTATAGAAATGAAAGTCTTTTTCTTGACGTTGCATGCATGTCAACCTTGTTTGAGACTCCCAAAACCAAAATATAAACCTTTCATTACCCATAATAGGGTATAGGGTATAATAATAGAGTATTGGGTAATATTTCTACACAGCAAAATAAATAAATACAATTATTCATTCTTTGTATGTCTTACCCATAATTCCAAACAGATATACAATATATCTTATCTTGGATAATCTATTCTGTTGAGGGTGAATTATATTCCCATGATATGTGTTCAATCAAAGAGCCTCATTAATGATTAATTATGCTGCCAGATTGTGTCTCTGTACTGTCAAGGGTACAGCGGACAGGAAGGCAAAAGAGTGAGATCAGAGTTGCAAAGAGTGACATGCTATGACCCCCTGGCTGTGGCAGAAATATTCTTACTGAACCTCAGGTAAAAACTAAGGTAACTATTGTTTTTGGCTCCACTGCTTCCATTGGATTTTGGGTAACCAGATAGCTGGGTTAGGTCTAGTGTTTCTATACAGTTTTACAGCACTATGGGCAAGTGGTTTTTATGTGCTTTATAAAAGAAAGTGGACTGAAGTGGGCTCAGGTGTGGTTTGTATCTTAATCACAACCTAAGCTATTGACCATACAGACCTGATCCTAAGAAGAACAGCACTTTAGCAGAGCAAGAGGCGCATGAGCTATGATAATGCTCCTGTAATTGATGCTAACAGGACAGGAGTGGCTTTGTGGTAAACACCATTAGGCGTTTGAATGACTTCATATCTGTAGGGATATTTGTGTGTGTGTGTGTGTGTGTGTGTGTGTGTGTGTGTTGTCGTCATGGGCGTTGTGTGTGTGTGTGTGTGTTTGTAAAATGAGTGTTTCTTCAAGTGTAGGGAGTTGATTTTATAGATTAATATGAGAGTTATATGAAAGCCTCATTGCAACTACAATTTTCTAACATCCTTTTACTGTGTCATTGATAGTTTTGAAAAACCCTTTATACAGTAGTTTTTATTGGCCCTGACATTAAATTTAAAAATATCAATTACACTTTTTAAAAATGTTATAATATAAATATGTGTGAATAATATACAGTATATGTGCTTAATTGTATTGAATGTGATGCAATGTATTGTAGTATTTTAAAAAGCCGTACTTGTAGGTAATATAATATAAATGAAATTAAAAGCTGCTTGCAGAGCTCACTTTCATAAATGTTTCTTCACATTTCTAACACTTAATAATAATGTTAAATATACGTTTTTAAATACGGTTTAATTCATCATGTTTTAGTGATGTGTTGTATTTCACGAGTTTCATCATTGATAATAATAATAATAATAATAATAAGCATGTTTGGCGTGCTGTTGTGAACCCTGCGTGCCAATGTGTCAACTAATTCTACTAACCCTACACCTACCATAACAGTTACTCTGAGAGTTAGTTGACATGTACTTGTCAATGCATCAGAATTAGTTGACATGTAGAAGTTATGGGTTAAAAAAACACTGTTTTTAAATATCTAATATCCAACTAAATATCACATTTTCATTTAATTGCAAAGAGCATGCAATTGTAGGTGTAGGTTCAATTATGCTAATAGTAAAGAAATACTATGAAATGCAAGTGTGTTTGCTTCACTTGAGACCAGAGACAGAAGCTCCCATAATTGGTGTATGTGTTTGGGGGTAAAGCAGACACTGGGGCTTTGTTGACTCAGACCTCAGCCTTTGCTAATGTTAGACTACAAATAGAGGAACAGCAGGTGGTTAGGGAGAGTGTATGTGTGTGTAGAGAGTGTGTGTTCTGCCACACCCCTGATCATCAGACAATAGAACACTCTCTCTTTCCTCCCACACGCTCTCAATGCTGTAATCATTATAGTGTATGGCACAGCAACATGATGTATTTGTAGAGTTTACTGTTGATGAGGATTGAAATACATTGAGCTCAAAATGAGTTCTGATTTAGTTGTTACCCTATTTAGTACCCTAAAAGCACAAATGCACAAAATAAACAGATTTTTAGTATATCCTTTTAAGTATATTGATATCTTACTTTCTTTTGTTCTCTTTAGGGTAGATATTTCTACATATGTGTTTTTTAACCTTAGTGAAGATTTTTTTTTTTTTCACTGTGAGGAATCTTTTGTGGAATGGAAAGGTTTCATGGACGTGAAAGGATCTTCAGTTTATTAGGATCTGCGCTAACAGTCTGACTGGTATAGTTTGTGTGGTTTAGTGGAAACTTCCCCGAGCAGACTGGATTCTGTTTTCCAGCAGGAGATCTAATCAGCTTTTCCTGGGTTTGGGTTGACCAATTCTTTCGTTCTTTTTTTCCTGTCTTTTCTTGTTCCATAATGACCTTGAAGCGCTCCTCCTTTTTTTCCAGCATTAGAATTGTTGTTTTGATGTTTGCTGTAAGTTCTTCATTAGGGAATGTAGACATATGATCTCATGATCTTTGTTTTATATTGTGTTCAGATGGTCACTTGGAACATCAAAAAAGCAAAGTCTGCGGCTTGTTTTGCTACAAATGAAAACTCTATTTGTTTCTTAAATTATGGAAGTTACATTAAAACGTTCTCACAAAGGGACATCATAAAACTCCCAATAAACTTGAAAAAGCCAGTATGTTTCTATATACATATGCAAAATAATAACAGAAGCCAAAAGCGACAAGCAATTTCTAAGAGTGGAAACAGGCCTGAAGCTGACTCATATTAGCATTCTGCCATTTACTCATTTAAAATGTTTTTCCAGTTTTCTAATTGTCTTTCTCATCCTTTTATTGGTTATTCTTACTATTATTAATAATGCATTGTGTAATTTAAATTGAAAACTAACTATTTGAGAATTATTTGTAATTCATAATTATTATTCATTATTACGTAAAACAAAAAAAGAAAAAAAAGTAATATTTAAAATACATTTATTTCATACTATAGTAAGTATAGTTAACACTCATCATCAAATATGCATCAGTTCATCTTTAATTGGATTTCAGCACTGCTTCCAAACAAATAAAGAGCACGTGCAAAATTGTTCCAATTTAGCAGACTTTAAGTGAACCAGTTTATTATACCAAAAGTAAGTATATTAATGCCTAAATATATTTGTAGTTTACATAAATGTATTTTTCACTAGGGATTGATTTTAATTCTAAAATTACTTGATCAAAAGAACAGTAAAAACTTTTAAAATTGCTGTTTTCTGTGTGAATATATTGTAAAATATAATTTACAGTATTCCTGTGATCAAAGCTAAATTTTCAGCATCATTACTCCTGTCCAATCCTTCATTTAGGATGTGTGTGTGCGTGTGTATAGCCTAAATATATATGTAAACATAAAAAATATATGCATGCATGAGTTTGCACACACACACACACATTTCTTTACATATATTGTTGAATCACACAAGCAGACACTGACTCATTGTCCTGTATACTGCTGTGTGTAACAGACAGACAGTTGGTCTTTTGTCTCAGAGATAACCCCTGACTGATGCTGGAGGGGATCTCTGGAGAGAGGGATGATGTTACAGTGTTTAAGGGGTTTGCTGTCTCGTGGGGGTGTGTTACATGACAGCTGTAGCAGACAGGAGGCTGAGGAAAGAGCCGCTCCTCTTGCATCATTCTCGTGGATTTTTTTTTTTTACATGTAAAATGATATATATGTATATATATATATATATATATATATATATATTATTTTTGTTTATTTTTTTTTTTTTTTTTACTTTTGCAAATAATTTTTTTTCCCCTTTGTTTTCTCAAAATTATAATTTGTTATTACAAATTTTCTGGATTCCATTTAGACTGTTCTAATGCGTATATTAAATTGTATTTAAATGCAATTAATTATAATAAGGAAACTTACAATATTAGACAGCAATTAATAAAAAAAATGTAAAAATAAAAAACAAAATTTACATTTAAGTCACTGTCATTTTTAAAGGACATTTTACGAGTTCATGCTTCCTCATAATAAGAACAGAACAGCATGGTTGGCTTGATGTCCAGGGGAGCGAGCCGGGAGCTCAGCGAACTCTGAGCCCTAGGAGTTTTAGCTCTTGGCTGCAAGGGCAGAGCTCGGCATCCGGCTTGAACCCCGCATGCCCCCCAGAGGAAGGTGAGGACTTGTGCCAGAGAAAAGGGGTGGCGGAAGGATGCAAGAACGAGATGCGGAAGGGGGGAAATTGAGCATATTTAAGGCGGGGACTCCAGGTTCTGATTGGGTGAACAGGTAATAGGCTGATTGGGAAAATGTGGAGCCAGCTGTGGCTAATATCATACTTGCTTCTCCCGAAATGTATTTATCAAAATCACTTAGGAAAAAATGAGTTGTTCTGATTTAGTTGTTACCTCGATTAGTACTCTAAAAGTACAAGTGCAGTAAGCACATACATATGTAAATGTATTTGTAGTATATAGGCATATATGGTATCCTTTTTAGATTTCTTTCTGACATTTTAAAATGAAATTTTAAGGCCTAGTGAAATGTTTTTTTTTTTTTTAACAAATTTAGTTTTTTCATAAAAATATAACTGTAACATCAACACCAGCTTCTACACCAGGCTCCACCCCCGCTGGCACCCTACGTTCACAGTCCCCGGATTAT
>JAUCNO010002896.1:0-10332 GCA_032353835.1 Enteromius viviparus | reverse complement strand
GGTGGTACTAAAAAAAGGACCAGGTACCAGGTACTGTTCCCAGTGGAAAACCCCCCAAAAGTGAGCTGTACTGAACCTTACCTGCATGGACGAGAGGATTGGATGGACAAATATTGAGATATTAATGGCAGTATACATTATGTGGTATTTTTTCCAGTGGTACTGAAAAGGATTAAGTCAATACACTGGAAAAAACAAACAAACAAACAAAAAATTTGCAGTGAGAATCTACCAATGTAAATGGTCATGAAAATAAAAAAAACACATTGAATAAGGTGTGTCCAAACCTTTGGTCTGTACTGTATATATTAGTAACATTTAGTGTTCAGATATCCTTAACCACTACTATCCAACCATGCAGTAAGGTTTTTATAGCTTTATATATGAAACCTTCACGCAGCATCTCGCTCTCTCCTCTCCTCGCATCCGCCTCCTGTCAATCACACAATCTGAATGTCCCCACAGGATTGCAGATATTCCGCATAAATTTAATCATTCCCATGCAAATGTGAAAAAACTGGCTCAGAAGACTCAAATAGAGCTAACACACAAACAATTAACTGTCCTCTCACTCTGATATTGCTTGTGTGTGCTCAGACTGTGTGCAGTCGCCATATCGCTCTGCTTTTAGAAATGTAATAGAAAACACCCACTTTGGAACATGCAGCGCAACATATTAATTCAGTGAAATGCCTGGCAGTGTTACCATCAACAGGGCCCATGACCGATCTAAAGTATCCAGATAGAAATGACCCATTCTTAATAGGAAAGTGCTCAAGCAATATTGCTCAAAAAATGTTGCTCAATTAAGCCAGATCGTGATTTTTGTCTTTCCGTCCCCAAATGTAAGTCCCCTCTTTTTGCAATTCTAATTAAGACTTTTCTTATACCACCTAAAGTACTTTGTACAGCTCAACTGAAGGCTTTTTAAGTGGAACACTGTATTGAAGCCTGTTGGGCAGAGCAGGTGATACATTTGATAGCCCAACTGGAAGACATAATAGCCCTGGGACAGTTGGAATTTTGCAAGCGAACTAATGAAATTTAATTTGATTAACACAAATTATTTAATCAGTTTCAGTTAATAATAACACTTCTCCAGACACTTACATGTCCATTAGTTATATTTTTGGCAGTTTGATCATGACAAAACTTTGATTTGGAAATTTTGTAACAGTAGTTGAATATTTTGTAAATAGGGTCGTTGTTTATGCTTTATTTATGGAAAATTAAAACTTATCATTTTTTAAAAACTATTTAAGCCAATTGAGGCCAAATTCACTAAAAACATCTACCCATAAACCTCTTACAGTAGCTTCACAGCTTTAGGAAAATGGTTCATTATATAAACTAGAGCATAGACTAAAGGTACAGTTCAACTTTGCACTTGTCTGTTGCCTCCCGTCAAATTATCAGGTGCTTAATATTTCTTTTTTACAGGCTTTAGGCTGAACATGTGTGTTGGGAATCAGGTTACAGGGGTAGTCTTGTATTTTAGGGGTCCAGTGAGACCTATAGAGGCGAGCATGTCCCACAGTACCTCAGTAGTTATCACAAACACTGCACAAAACTGCCAGAGCACAGCACCAACATTGTCATAACAACAGCTAATCCTCGAGACTTCTCAATGAAACATTTTTGGTGAAAAGTTTTACTGTGTATGATGATGCAAAATCAACAACATCCATATATGGCGGCTCAGCAGACATATTTTCAGCCATGGCTAAAACAAACGACTTATAAACACCTGCAGTGTAACACACACCCTTTGGAACACTATAGTAGCACACTGGGGAGTAAGTGTGCCTTACTGAAACCCAAATGTCAGGCAAGGACCAGGGTTACAGAAGACCTTTAATGCATGCTCACCCTAGACCCAAGCTGCTTAGATTTACTGAGATGTTGAAATGTGGGAAGAAGATCTGGGCCTATTGAAGTACAGCAGAATGAGCAAAATAGAGAAGGAGGAAGGCTCTGTCATAGTAATGAAGCGGTCCACATTCTTAGAAAGAGTGTTGGAGAGAAAATATTATCTCCAAATGTATGAGGTCATAATTCACACCAGCCAGTAGATTAATAATTTTTTTTCAATTTTCCATATAATTATTAAAATATTTTAGGGTAATTTGTGTGTATGTGTGTGTGTATATATATGCTATGTTTGTACATTAAATATGCATACAATATCAAATATAAGAAAATAAATCTATAAATGCATTTACAAATACTTTCAAAATATATACTGTAGTGTATGTGTATTTTTGTAAGCCCTTTTATTTTTGTTTCTGATTTGAGTAATCGCAATTAATCACTAATATATATATATATATATATATATATATACATACATAATTTGTTATATCGAATATAGAAAAAATCTGATGAAAACAACGGCTGAATTTATTTGTTTAAAAATATTGGAAACCCAGTAATATTGCATTATTACAATTTAAATTGCCTGTTTTCTATATTAATGTATTTTAAAGTTTGATTTATTCCTGTCATGGCAAAATTGAGGTTTCTCTCCAGTTTTAGTGTCACACATTTTTTTATTTTAATTTGCTGTTTTGGTGCTCAAGAATCATTTCTTATTATCATCTGCGTTAAGCACAATGGTGGTTGCTTTTCAGCAGAACGTTGCTTGGCCAATCAGCACAGAAGACCATAACTAACGGCTGTATAAATTCCATTCCAGCACTGTGTAATAGACTTGAGTGAAACAAAGCCACACTTCCCCTCTAGGACTTCAGCGAAGTGTGATCTTACATCCCTATGAGCATGAAGCTCCATAAGAAAGGGGCCGTTAAATCCCCGTTACCCTTCAGTGTGGAAAGAAGGATCTCATTGTATAAATAGTATGGTGGTGTAATAATGAGATCTGAAACGCGTTTGAAATTGAACACGAGGTACCATAATAAATGCTGACTCCATACTGTAAAATGTGCAGTGATAGATTTAAACCGTTTTCTGTTTTGTAGGGCATTGTAATAACGGCACGGAACAAAAAAATCACCATGGTGATGTAATTGAAGCGCACTAGATATTTTATTGCTTTAAGAGATTTATAGCCCCATGGCATGTTGGCCAGATAAAATGAAACTCAAGACACCAAAAACAAACCTTTTCAGACTTCGCTCACTTTGGTCGAAAAGATTTGTTTATGCTCAACCAAAACGAGATTGTGTCTCACTCTTTTAGAATATCTTTGGGGATCAGACCTGGCTCTGTTTAGCCCGAGCTAAAAAGGTTATCTGTGGCGTATGAAGGTGCTAAGCAGTGATCTTTCGGTGCGAGTGCCTCAGGGAGCGTCTGAGTGTGTGTGTGCTTGTTTGTGCAGAACTTCAGATGGGGGTCACTCTTAATGGTTTTATTGAATTAATCACATGAGTGGGAGATCAACCTTGGCCAGAGGCTGCAGGAGGCCCGGCAGTGATGGCAGCCCATCGGAATGGACTGTTGCTCCACACGCGGAAAGGGAACGAGAGCGTGGGGCCGCTCTTTAACTTAATTAAACGCTAATACGAAGCAGTCAGTGCGTCTGCCTTTGTTGTACGGGGGTGTTGGGACGGATCTGGGCCTCTTAGTGTGTGCTGAAGCTGCTGAGATGTTATTAGTGCAGGATTACACCAAACCCCGGGGCTCTCTCGCTGGCCGCTTGGCTCTCAGAAGGGAGACGGTGGTGGAGGGGATCCTGTGATGTGGGACTGGCGGAGGTGTGATCACTGGCCAAAAGATTAGAGTGAGATCTACGTCTCAATCCCATCATGCTGACAGATGGAAAAGAAGGAGAAGCAGTGTGGAACCTTGAACGCTCTCGTATAGGACGGGTGCTGCGGTTCTTGACTTGTTTTTTTGCACCGCGGTGAATGAAATTTGAGCAAAGTGAAACATTTTAGGGGAGCTGATGTGTTTATATCACTTGGTAAACCTTCACATCAGAAATATGGGATCTTTAGTGCTAATTTGAGAAAGTATTACTGCTTAGTCTATAAAAATGAAGGCATATGTTTGATGATTGACAGGTCGCTCTGCGGTCTGGGTGGTCTTTGCAGTGCTAGCGTTGGGGGAGGGATGGTTATGACAGCTTGCATGCCTTTAAGACATTTTTATTTTGTCCTCCTCCTTTAAAAAAAGAGTAAAAGAAGTAAACCTTAAAGGGACTGACCATACCCATGTCAGGCATGAATATCGCATCCCCGAAGGCACTTCTGACATGTGGGACTCCGAGTCCACATGTTCCCAGTAAAAAGAAAAACCATATAGTCTCTAATGAATACAACCTTTCACTGACTTTTTTTCTGTATAATTCGCTTTTTACGGCTCATTTTTGACTTGGTTTACTTTCAATTCTTCACAGACTCTGCAGAAATATATAGAGTCTTGATGCCGAAGGAACTTCACAGATGGTCTTTGAAGGCTTTCACAGTCCAACAGATTTGAACCTTACAAATACACCGATCTAAACACAGATTCTTAGCTGTGATTGCTCTTGTCCTTGCACACACTGCCTGGCTGTCTTAGACGTCCATCACACACGGATGTTTACATACCAGACCTTGGTGACCTTTACAAACATGCATTAATTGGAGATAATTACATCTGTTTCCAGCCGAGAGAAACAGCATCCAAAATCCAAACAGATCGGTGGACAAAACAAAGAGATCCCTAGTATAGGAGATCCCATCATCCCCACTGATCCTCTGCTCAAAATCACGGAAGTTGGATTTTCTTGCCCACACCTGTTGCCAGACAGCTGAACCCAATGATATGCAGGGAAGGCCGGGGCTAGTTGTCACATGCACTGCAGTGAATATTTCTCATTTTAGGTTTATTTCAGAGGTGCAATATTTGTAGACATCAACAAAAAGACATTTATTTACTGGAAACTACAATTAACTAACAATGTTTGTGATTTACTGGATAAGGATTTGGGTTAAGAAATATTTTATTTTCTTATGATTTTTGATAAAATATTACAAAGCTTTGTATAACCAGACCTTTTCATAGAGATCACATAATTATTAAACTATATAGTTTTCTGGGCTTATTTCAGTGCATACTTTGTCTTGTTTTAAAGAACTGTGAGACCCCCTTGGACGTTTCCTGAAGCCCCAGGTTGAAAACTGTAGTATTAGTCATTTTAGCTGCATTTGAACATTACACTGATTCTAAAACAGAAAACTCAAATTCAAGGCTGGATACAAAAGGATAATTGATTGCTAGTTGTAATAAATAATTTTGAAATAGAAACCAACATATAAATCTCTCTGCTAAAAAACAATACATTTTTCCAATTGGACCCTTCACCAAAATTGTATAGCCTTTGTGACAACTTCCTGCGTGCTAACTAGCCCTGATCTCCTTTTTGCTGTACTTAAAAAATGTAGTATTACAATAAATATTCTGTAGACCTCTCTTAAAAGCCAAAGCAGTCACAACGGGTGAATAACACATGGGTGTGACAGACTCTGTTGCATTCAACCATTTTACATTAGAAATTAGTTAGGAACGTGGGAAGAAAGTCTGGCACGTTTCAGTTTGTGCATCTTCCATGTGTGCATCTATAACTGAGGTAATATCTAAAACAACGTTTACTTAATCCAGATCAGTTTAATCTCTTTTCAGTACCCCACGTTACTCCTTATTAGGCTACTTGAATAAGATTGACATTGATAGTGTGTACTCAGCTTAAATAAGCTATTACTATAATTTCCGAGTATGCTACTATTTGTATATTATTCTTTTGAAAACACACAATTTCAAATCTTTTTTTTTTAACAAAATGGTAATCACTAATGTACGGGATGGAAAACTTGTGCTGGCATACAGAAAGTCACTTTGCTTGTGTAATACAGATTTATTTCCAGATGTATTTAGATAATGATGTAGATCAAACCTTAGAAAAACATGTCAAGGACGTTTTTCATTCATCGCCCCTGCTATATTTGCATCGTAAATCTAAAAGTTGTGTGTCGTTATAAAAGTGTTTTGGGAACAAATCTCTATATTGTGTCCATAATCGATTTGTATTTATTTTCCTTGTTTAATTGGACAAATGAACTGCATTCCTCCGTTGCAGTATAGGAGCATTATTGTTGGGGAAGGATAAACAGACGGTGGTCCAGAACGGATTGTAAAAGACTAGGATAAACAGTGAACACTGAGGGAAGGATTGAATGTCTGTTTATAGGGAGTATTATGAAGTGCATGACTCTGAAATGACTAATTACATCAGCTGTGTGGATTTCTGGGGAGAGCTCTTAAAAATGTCTCTCTCTGTGTGGGTTCATGGTTGTAATGGGGTTCACATAGCAATGGGGCGCTTTCAAAGACTCCCTCCACACCTTTGGTGAATCAATGTAAAAAGAGAACAGGACCATTTATGACAGAAATTGCATTCTGAGATTGGGCCTTATCTCAATTTAAAAGTATATTGTTGTTGCTTGAAATCATTTTCATAGTGAAACGTGGTTGCCAGCTGGAACTGACAGAACAAACCAAAAAATAAAGAAGGTGAGGGAATGAAAATACAAACAAGGTAGAAAAGAGAGAGAGAGTATGTGTAACATACGAATATCTGTAGCAAAATAGAAGGGGGCTAATATCTCGATTTGTGTCGTTAGCTTTATCTTTTTACAATCGGCAAGATGTTTGTATAACGTTAACGTATATATGAATACTTTAAAAAATGTTAAAATAAAATAAAACAGAATTGAGCACAAAAATAACGTTTAAAAAACAAAACAGAACAAAAACTTGCTCTGTAAAGATCGCTGATCTTGTGAGAAAACATTGAACAGTTAAACACTAAAATCTCAAAAAGGCTTTTGGAAAAGCAATGGTGCCACCCAGTGGTTATTTCACATTTATTAGTGATCACGTGTGATTGAACGAAAAGCATATTCATTTAAAACGAAAACTATATGTAACTAAATAATATGTTTATTTTATACCATTTACCTATTGTATAATACATATCTTAACTGAACTTTCCATCCTCACCTCCAACAGCAGAACACTGGCAGTGTGAGTTTGTGTAATTCGGTGTGTTATTGTTATTTCATAAATATTTAATGTTGGTCTTCTTTAATCATTTATTTTTTTACGCTTTAGTTTATTTAATTGGGTTACACATAATCAATATTTAACAAAACATACCCCATGTTTGAGAACATTAATAAATAATTATTACTAATCTTGTCATTATTTGAGCATAATGGTGTTTAATAGAATAGGTTACTGCTAAATCTGACCATTGTTAGCATCTGAACAGCTCCTTTAGTCTGATCTAGAATTTATTTCTTGGCCCATAAGCCAGTGGTTGAAGAATCAAAACTGTCCACTACTGCTTTCTTGGTTAAAGACATTGACTGGCAACTAAGAGAGACCTCTTGTGAATATGCTCTTTACAGTACGTTAGTACTGTCCAATGTGAAATGTCAGTGTTTTTGTATTTTGTTATTGTTTATATGTAATAAGTTTATGTAAGAGAGAGAAACATTCTTATACGTCAAAAAACTCAAAACAAAGTCACCTATTCATTTTTAGTCATTGTTTTTATTAAGAAGTGACACAATCACTGATGGCCAGTCAAAGCAATAAAAGAGGAAAATATGTTATGAAGTAAGCGGGCAGTAGATCAGTAAATCTGCCCCGATGACTCAAGCGTTGGGGAACTGTTGAGATGTCAGGAACATTTCACGCACACTCTCTATGCTGTGCATGTTATGAGTGCTCTGTTATTGCTATGAAAAATATCAGCCACAATATAAAACAAAATTATTTCTGGACTCAACTGTATAGTTTTTGAAATTGGTTCAGACCAAGGCCGCTATTATTTTGTTCTATTTACAGTACATCTAAAGCAGGAGGTTAAAAGGTCAGTTTCCTACATCTGAGAGAAGTCCTGATGTCTCCACCAAACTGAATCTACAGTCATTATCAGTGTTAGCTATATTTAAATTCATGTGCTTTTCCATAAAAAACACGGCTGTGTTTGATTAGTTTGTTCTGTTCGAGGGGGATTAACACAGAGCGTGTTCTCAAGAGTTTAACTTCAACCTTTTTTTGAGGAATTTTTAATATTGGTAGGTGTGACATTTATAGCTTTGAGACCCAGACCGGTCTCATAAAATGCTGCAAGCCTTTTTACGACTTTATAAATACACACTTCATTTGCTTTTTTCATTACTGTTATATTGAACAGGTCTGAAAAGGGGCGTCTTGAGGGATTTGTTTCATTATTTCCAAGACACTGATGATTAGGATGTTAACACACAGCAGGAACGTGAGGTGTGAGAGGTGAGCGAGAATCGCTGTTAAGACCAAGGAGCACTAACTAGGAGTGAAATATGTTGTTGAAATGAGCAGCATCAGTTTCCTGGTGGTGAATTATGAATCCCACGTATGTTTGAGCTTGTCACCGTAAATGTAATCCAGGTTATGAGCTCACTAAAGTCAGTTTGGATCCCCCGTCAGCTGAAAACGGCTTCAGCCATACAGAAAGATTGAACTAATTTCATTATTTCATCCCTATTGAACGCTCTTGTGTTTTTACAGGCTTGCTGTGATCAGTGAGATTGAGAATCGGTCTTGATGACTCACTTCATCTTTTCCACAGAATAACGCATAACAGAAAACATATGGGCATTAATTTTGGGTGATTAAGGTTAATCTGGGACATTGGGTAATGTGGGAAACACAAGATTTGAATCTGATTCATGCATTTCTCTGTCACAATCACCTAGGTGCCAAAAATATCCCAGTTTGCCTTAATTCAATTTTAGCTTCTCTATATAATGTTGTGATTTATTAGCAGTACAGTGCCAGGGCATCATATAATGTGCATGAAATATTTCATTATAAAACAGCACGGATTCTCCGTGGTGCTGCTGCAGCTTCACTTTTGCCAGTAAGCCTAAAATGTGTCCTTACATTGAAAAAATAAATAAATAAAAAAGACATTTAATAGTTTTTTGGGGGGTAGAATTCTATATGTACTTACATGGTTTCATAGAACGTGTCTTTAAAAAAAATAATAATAAAAAATAAGATAAATAGGGTTTTTTGCGTCTTAGACTCTCCATTCAGACACACACTTTGGTATTATAAAAAAGAAACGGCTTTAGTAGGTAGATTTTTGGGGGGAAATTTACCTTTATGGATTTCAGACAGATATAAATGACATATCAATTTATAAAAACATCTGCATGATGCTTCTTCAGGATGGTAAAAGCAGAAAGCAATGGAGTTTGTTACAACGGTTGACAAGCAGTCAGTTTCACGTGATTGTAAGGACGGCTCTTTCTCGTTTCTTTCTCTTTCTCTTTTTCTCTTCAAAGCGGTCAGTGGCATCAGCAAAGAACATTACGTCCTCTTTGCTCTCAATCTCACGCTGCAGGAACTGAAGACCGGCGCTGTTGAAACCCAGGACATCCTGAAAACACGGGTAGATGAGAACACAGTCTTACTAAATCGGATCGTATGAGAAGTTTGAGAAATCCATGAGAAGTTCATCCTGTTTCTAGAACTTACTCTGATCTCTCTCACTTTAGAGATTGTGTTGGTCCTTAACTCGTCGATGACCGATAGTAGCATTTGATTACTGGTGATCTGACCAAAATGAACTCTGGGAAAATGATAGTACTGTTAAGCCTGGAGCAAATCAAATAGACTATAATCGAAATAATAAAAAGTGTAATTTAATAACAAAAAGGCTGAACAGAATTCAACATGAAACTGTAATATTTTAAAGCAGTGGCTACGAGATGAGTACCTGAGTAGGAAGAAGAGGCAGCGACACACTAGCTCCACCTCCAGGCCCTGCTGTACGTAACCATTAAAGAGCTTCAGCAGATCCGGGACGTAAGGAAACGGCAGCACCAGCAAAGACACTTCCAGCTCACTGAAGAGAAAAACAGCTGAGAGTCCGACTGACCATAAAACATAAGAGTACATAACAGATGGGGAAATGTGTGTGTTTGAATGCCTTTGATTGGGTTGTGTAAGAGCTCTTACCTGGACCGAACCTTCTTTATTACTTCCAGAACATATCGAGAAGGCTACGGATAAAAGAGCAAGTACTAGTAAATATGAGTGATTAATCTCACTTTTTAAAAAGGCTTTTTAATTAGCATATAATTTATCTTTTTAGTGAGGTGTATTATTAATAAAAATCAGCTGATAGTTAAACTGTTAAAATTATGTTAAGGTTGATAATCAATAAATAGATAACAAATTAATAAAATAATAAAAATTCGGTAACACTTCAGAATAGGGGGTCAGAATAATGCATTAGTTAAGCATTAATTAATGGTTAATTTGTTCACAATT
>JAUCNO010002895.1:0-10334 GCA_032353835.1 Enteromius viviparus | reverse complement strand
AATGAGAGTCTGATAAAAACATCAGAATAATCCACAGCACTCCAGTCCATCAGTTAACATCTGGAGAAGACAAAAGACCAAACTAATCCAGCATTAAGACACTTTGAATGCAAATACGAGTTCATAATCATATTAACTCTTTCTCCAGTGAAAAAGTGTTAAGGAGCTGGTTGCATAAACTATAGACTTATATTAAAAAGTTATTCATAACTTTTTTAAATTCAGTTATAAAAAGATACATCATACTGCTGGATTAGTTTTGTCTTCAGTCTTCTCCAGATGTTAACTGATGGACTGGAGCGGTGTAGATTATTCAGATATTTTTATCAGCTCTCATTCTGACGGCACCCATTCACATCCATTGCTGACACACTGATACATTTCTCCAAATCTGACGAAGAAACAAACTCATTGTAATCTTGTTTGATCTGAGGGTGAGTACTTTTTCTGTAAATGTTCATTTGTGGGTGAACTTAGTTATCAGATGCGTAAAGATGATCTGCGTCCCGTTGGCAGCCGTCGGTGTTTTATGTAAGAACAAGCAGTGCTGTGGATTGTACAGTCGGTTACATAAGGGATGTGTAGTGAGTTCTTCTTTATTCATCCGTCACTGACTGTCATCTCTCATCTCTCCACAGGTGTGCGTAATCCCAGCCGGTCCTCCACACAGGTGAGTGATGAGTGTTTGGGACTTCAGTCTAGACATGGATCTGTAACGTGCTCCTCTGAAGTGTTTCCAGCTGTTGCTAGGGGTTGCTAGGGCGCTGTGGGTGGTTGTCAGGGCAGCTGAGTTTGATATAGTTTTTAGTAATATTTCTAAATTAGTTTTTATTTTAATAATTAATTTCGTAAAGAATTTGTTTAATTTCTAGAAAATCCATTTTAATTGTTTATTTATTTTATTTTGTATTGTATGCATCGCTTTTTAGGTTTCATGTATATTTGCTTTAGTTTTAGAATGCTTAGTCATTTTAATTTAGTCATTCAACACAAATGACACATGTTGCCTAAAAAAATTTAGGTTTTCTTCCTAATATTTATTTGATTTTAGCTTTATTTCAATTAATTTTATTTGTGTTTGGTTTATTTTTATTTAGTTTTATATTTTATTTACTCCCCGGTACTAATTTTAGTGCTTCAAATTAATGAGAAATGTTGCATAAAAACTTTATTTTAAATTTGATTTATTTATGCATAGTGTATCAGCTTAAACTAAATGAAAATAAGTTTAACATCTAATATTTGTGACCCTGGAGTCTCACCTTTAGCACAGGTTTATTTGAAGCAGTAGCCAAAAATTAGCAAAATTGGAGATTTTTCTTGTAGGATGTTAGTAAAGATCATGTTCCATTTTTCCATATTCATTCTGCTTTTGTTGTCCAGGGTGACATTCATATTTTATTTTGTATTATCAGCCTTATTTCAGTGAACAGATGTGTTTAATTGTTTAATATTGAAGAAGCAGCTCTATTGAGATGTTTTCTGCTCTCTCTAGTCTCTCAGACGGCTTGTCACTCAACAAGTTCATTCATTTGAAGTCAGCAGCTGGTGTCATTTTAAAGGCCAGTTAGAGACATATAGACCCAACAGATCACTGTTTGCATCCCAAGCATCTCTGACCTTCCAGGTTTATGAAGTGTTCAGTAGATGGACTAGAGCTGACTGCGTGACGGATTTGAGTATTTTTTAATATATGCATGTAACTCCAGTCTTCAGTGTAACATGATCCTACAGAAATCATTCAAATATGCTGATTTTCTGCGGCCAGTAGTGTGTATATATCAGTCATCAATCAAACATCTGTCCATTTGGATGTAGTTTAGGCTCAGTGCCCTTATGTAATGTGAAAAATTGTCAGTTAAATGTGGTGACAGAAGCAGTGACAGGTCTAGCAGTGCATGCTGGGACACAAACTTCAGCCCATAGTCAAATCCTTGTTAAGCAGCTTTCCAGAAGCTTTCTCTGACAGACAGAAATAAGTGTTCAGAGTCTACTCTAGACATCCACAAGCAGCAGAACAGTGTATTCTGGTTCTGTTTTAGTAGTCCAGCGTGACTTCGTCTGCAGACATGTGAACTGTTTACAGTCCCAAATTCCACTCTTAGCTTTCGTTATTATCTTTTGTTTGGACAGAGCATGATTATTTTTATTTGATAAGATTCTCAGGGTTAATGATCAGTTAGAGCTTGTGTTTGTGGATGAAATGGGCTGCTGGACGCCACAGTGAATGAGTCTGTTGTTCACTTCTCTGCAGGCTCCTGCATTCTGGATGAAATTCTTCTTAAGAATCTGTTGGGGTTTATTTACATCACAAAGAGCAACAAAGCGCTCTTCATGACTGGATGGAAGTTGCATATGAGTTTTGATCCCAGGCTATCTAGGGGCAAACGTTTTTATAATTAACCATGTGAAAAGAGCTCAGTATAATTCAGGAAGGAACATCTCATTATATTATAAACCAGAGTAAAGACCATTTTATTTGTGATGCTGATATGTGTATATTAATGATTAAATACTGTACATCTCTTGAACCATTTAGTATTGCATACACAACTATTTAAACGTTTTTTAAAAAGAAATGAATGCTTGTTTTAATCAGCATAAATGTATTAAATTGATGAAAAGCAGATCATGTGACACAGCAGACTTCAAATTCAGCTTTGATTACAGGAATAAATTCTATTTAATAATAAATGTACAAATAAAGCAGCTATTTTAAATTGTAATAATTTTTCGAAATATTACTGATTTTACTGTATTTTTGCTCAAATAAATTCTGGAAAATGTAGCTGAAATGAAACAAGGACTGTTCATTTGGCAGCTTGTTTTTACATGAAATAACCTGACCATTGTATTTAAGTAATGTGACAGAATAGATCTCATCTCTATGTACCGTAGTGGGTCTCAACTGGTCCATCACAGACTGCTCTGATTAACCGCTCATATAAGCCAGAAGAAAATATCTTTTTGAGGATGTCCAAGCTTGCGTGTCCAGTCAAACTCGACAGTATTTTGACTCCAGTTTGACTGTAATGTAATGTGACCTCCTTGAACAAAGCTGCACAGGGTAAAGGAGCATACAACCCAAGATTATTCTGAACACAGGTTAGTCAGCATACACTATGTTTAAGTGTGATATAAGAAACCAAACTGTTTTAAGGTTTCGTTGACACCTTACAACCATTTCCAGGTGTTTTAGCAGGCCTTACACAATATAAGCAGACTAGTTTCACTATATCAGGTCACAGAGGAAGTTTCACCAGCCTCAGGAATGACTGAAAGAAAAACCTGAAACCTGCTGCTGTTAGAGGCTTTAAGGGTCCTGTGGCACGAAACGTGTTGAGTGTATTTGATGATCTTATGCAAAGAAAAAAACAATCAAACAAGTAAGGCTTAAGGTTTTAGTTTGGTGTATCTGTGTCGATTAAGAATGTGTCTCAAATATCGTTATTTGAGCATTAAGTGCACTTCTCAGAAGTCAAACTCCTTCCAGTGCACTAAAATCTAGAACTTATTACTGTACGTACCAGATCCTCAAGATGTTTTACGTTTAACGCAAGCCTTAAAGGGATAGTTCACCCAAAAATAAAAAATTCTGTCATTGTTTACTCAGCCTCAGTCTTTCAGGTGTTCGACAGGTGTTTTGAAAAATGTAAGTAACCAAAGAGTTGACGGTAGCCATTGACTTCCATAGAATGGAGAGGTCGTGGCCTAATGGATAGGGAGTTGGGCTTGTAACCCGAAGGTTGTGAGTTTGAGTCCCAGGTCTGGCAAGGATTGTGGGTGGGGTTAGTGAATAACCAGCACTCTAAATATCTTTGTTTGTGTCCAACAGAAAAAGAAAATATTGTAACAACTGAGGAAATGGTGACAGAATTGAAATCTCTTTAATTTCTTTTGCAAGTACATCTAGTTGAAAGCACATATTTTAGTGACAAGCAACACAAACATACTGATTATTAAAAGCTTTTGTGTGTGTTTGTGTGCAGGTGATCGAGTCTCTGGGCATCACGATCTATAGGGCTCTGGATTACGGTCTGAAGGAGAACGAGGAGCGAGAGCTGAGTCCGCCGCTCGAGCAGCTCATCGACCTCATGACGAACGTGGCCGACGCAGAGAGTGACTCCTGCGCTGATGAAGGCTACGACGCCACTGAGGAAGACGAGGATGACCGCGATGTCGCCCACCCCTGCCGTATCCGCGGCTACCGTGACATCATCAAGGTATTGGCAACAGTGTTTCACTGTTTCAGCTGCTTTGATAATCACTTGATCTGACAATTAATATCTTTAAGTATTCAGTGCTGTCCTTGTGCTAAATTTAGTATCAGCATATAAGAAGGAGTCACTTGGCACTAAAGACTGGAGTAATGAGGGTGAAAATTCTGGTTTGATCACAGGAATAAATTATATTTTACGATATATATAAAAATATAAAAATGTTTTACAATTGTACAAAATCATTTTTGATCAAATAAATGCAGATTTGGTGAGCAAAAACATGAGAACATTGTAATTATTCCAAACCTTTGTATGTTTGTGCATGAAAACAATGCTCTAAAATCTAAATGTGACAATATAAAATATTTTTTACTAGTTCACAGTTGTAACAGCAGAACATTTTGAGTAAAGGAAATTACCATTAAATATTTTAAGTGTCATATTAGAAGGATTCCTGAAGGATTTTGTGACACTAAAGACTAAAGGAGTAATGATGCAAAAAACTCTACTTTGGTCACAGAAATAAATTATATTTTACAACAAATTTTCATAGAAAACTGTTAATTTCAAATTGTAAAAATGTTTTAAAATTTTACTAAATTATTTTTGATCAAATAAATGCAGCACTGAAGAGACTTCTTTCCAAAACATTACGATTCCATAGTCTTTTTATGTATATATGTGCAAAAATCATAACAGCAGAACTTTTTTAAAATAAACAAAAGTAAATAAAATTTTAATTTAAACTTTAAACAAAAAATGTTGTTTTATGCGAATGAACATTGCATTATATCCATTCATTATATATGTGTTTTCTTTACTTTTAAGTGCCTTTATTAATCACTGAGCCGATCTATTTTATTCTAGTACACATGCCTTCATTCGCAGACTATTTTTTGCGATCTGCTGATCGAGCGAGAGTGTTTAAATGCCGTGTTGATGTTTTTGTCTCACTAATGGTCTTCAGATAGCCGAGAGTGACTCACCACACACCTTCTGTCCATTTATTTCATTTATGACACATTCATATGCGATGCTACAGATCAGCGTGTCTCCTCTTGACCTGTGCAAAACACTCAATGCTTATTCCCAACACAGACATCTACTTGATGAATACTTTACCTTCAACTTCATTATAGTGTGACGCTGAATGAACGTCTCTCTCCTCTATCTGTAGCTGTGTGCCCTTCACCTGCCGACCCCGGCCGATGCACCCAATCATTACCAGGCCGTGTGTCGAGCTCTGTACGCCGAGACCAAAGAGCTCAGCACCTTCCTGGAGAAGATCCACAGCGCCAAAGAGGTGAGAGCAGATCCACGAGTTACACTTCAGCACACAATCAAGCTACATTCTTATGTTTACATTCCTGTACATACTCCTTTATATATATCAGAAGCAGTGCTATTTTAATATAATTTATGATCATTTTAAATGAGCTTTTATTTATATTTATATGAGATTTATTCATGTTTATATTTATTTCCAATTTGTAATTTCATTTTTTCATCTATTATTTACATTAATATTAATCTATTATAATTTATATTCTATTATAGTTTTTGTTTATGTTTTGAAATAATAATGTTATTTTATGTTTTCCTTTTAATAGTTTTAGAAATTTTATTTTTATTTCCAGTTAGTAATTACAGTTTTTTTTACTTTAATGTTTTAATAATTTAATTGTGTGTTTTTATTGTTTTTTTTTATTATGTCTGCTTAGTTTTTATTTTTATTTAATTTACTTTATATTTAATTTTAACTATTTTAGTATTTAACATTAATTACTTTTTTTTGCTTTAAAAATATTTTTTAATATTTAATTTCAGTTAATATTTAATTTCAATAAAAGTGTTAGTGTTCTAGTTTTAGTTAATAGTAATATTTTATTAATTTTATTTCTATTTGCAAAATGTTTTTAACACTGTATATGTTATTATTGATATAATCAGATCTATGGTTTGACATTTTTGCTCTTGTTCTCATCAGATTATTTATGATTGAGTAAATGTAATGATGTCATATGTGGAAGAGGGTCGCAGCTGGTTTTACTGCTGGTGTGACCTTAGATGTTATGATGACATTTCCATGTTTCCTTTGATTGTGCCCTTTATAATGTGTTAGCCAAATAACATGGCTTATATAAAACTGTCCTAGGGAAACATAAACCCAGACCTGGAAGAGATGGAAATGTGTTTTATCTCATTTGTCTCCATTGATCTCATTTCACATGAAAAAGGCTGTTTGTTTAGAAGTCTTAAAGGCACAGCAGCAAAAACAGCCTGAGAGAGGATGGACGTCCTCTACTGATTTTCGCAGGGCAATCTGTGCCTGCTGTGGCTGTACAGCACCTCTTTCTGGAGATTTGAGTGTAAGATGAGACGAGCCTCACAAGGCGTCTCCCTCAGAGCTCGTTCTCATGAGGGTTTACTGTTACCTCACTGTAAAGCCTTTTATTTCCGTTTGGGCTCAGCTGCAGGGGAAACGACTCAACTAAACATGCATGACAACTCAATATGAGGAGGTCCTTTTGTTCTGTTCTTTGTGTCAATCAAAGTAAATCAGTGGAAAAGCACAAAAAATCCTTTATATATCTCACCTGTAAATTGATTACGCTGCAAATTCATAGACATAACAAATTAAAATGAACGATTGCATTTATTTTCAGGGGGGAAAAAACAAACCAAAAACATGTTTCATTTTCCTTTTACAAAATCTATTTCCTATTTTTTTTAGCATTATATACATACTATTATAGTTAAAATTATTGTTTTGAGTTATTTTTTTGTAGTTTTGGTCATGTGTTTTTTAGTTCTATTTAGGTATTAGCTATTTAGGATTAATGTCTATTACAGTTTATGTGTTTATTTCCTATTATCAATTTTAGTTTTCAATATTATATATGCTCTTTACATTGATATGTTATTGTAGTATTTGTTAATATTTTGCATCATATTTTCTGGGATATTTCTTAAAATTACAAAACTAAAAATGCATGACAAATGAATATGAGAAAGTTCTTTTGTCCTGTTTTAAAACAATGGAAAATAAAATAAAATTATATTTATGTACAGTATACACACAATATATATATATAATACTCGCATATACAGTATATGTATATATATTCATAAAAAGAAAACAAATGTGCATGTGCAAAAGTAATTGTCTTGTCAAACTTCCTGATTGTTTCTTCTGATTTTGTGGTGAAATAAGAGCTGCACATGTTCTTGATAGCCAGCTTTGGTGGGATTTATCTAATTGTGGAGTGTAATAATAGCCTCGGTTCAGACACATACTGTGCTGCTGCTGCATCTATAGGTTCTAGAGGATTCTGCTCCAGTCAGCTGCTCTCTGAAATGTTGTGTCTCGCTCTGATTGGACAGAATCTGCGTAAGATGGAGGGCGACTCTGTTGATGAACCTGGCAGGGAGCTAAACGAGCTGCAGAATGCTGATTGGGTAAGTAATCTGCCGTTCAATTACTGAGACATTTGATTGGCCCAATTTGTTCCCCATCCAATATTCAGCAATATACTAGTGATTTTCACAGACACGTCAGATGACGAGAACAAGCGTTGAGCACAGTTCTCTTCTCTTCGTATTGATAGCTGAATAATTCTTCCTTATCGGATAGTTTCCTGTTTTTACTGTGAAGCAGATTTGAAGCAATCTGTGTCACATAAACGTGTCTTGATCTGAGCAACTACCACATTAGAAACACATGATGCTTTTATTTTATTTCTCCAATAAAATTCAGTGAGAAATATCTGAGATAATTCCACACTCGAAAAAATGGCTTGTTGATTTAACTTAAAATTATGACACACATTTCCATTCATTTGAACTGATTTATTGGAACTTAAAATAAGTGAATTGTACTGATGACTAAAATTCATGCTTATACAATGAGATCAAACCAATTTCATTTGACATGTTCTGTGAATGTTCCCTGAACATAATTCAATCTTGTTGATCCAACCATTGCATTTAACATAGTAAACATAGTGAGTGAAAATGTGTGAAAAAACTAAAGATTTGTGTTGGGACTAGAATCGTTTTGATTGCAGTTAATGAGAAAATCTTTGGTTCTCTCAAAGTTCTTTCAAAGAATGTTCATTCAAAGTTATTTGTCCTTTAATATTGTTCTCAAATATGTTCTTTTAGAACATTCAAAAGTAATATTCCCGTAATCTTTGCAAAATGATTAAATGTTCACCTAATTATCCTTTAAAGTTGAAATACCAGCCCTTTTTAACATTTCTGATTAGTAATATGCATGGCTAAGATTTTAAACTTCACAACTTTAAAGGAGATTTTCTCAATATTTGGATTTTTTTGCATCCTCAGATTCTAGATTTTCAAATAATTGTATCGCATACAGATATTGTCCCGTCCTTACAAACCAGACATCAATGGAAAGGTTATTTATTAATGATGCATTTGATCATGTTGAAGCATTGGCCCTGCAGTAGTCTGTCTAATGCACTGGTGCTCATGTGTGCTGCGCTCAGGCCTGGCTCTGGGTGCAGGTGATGCGAGATCTGAGGAACGGCGTGAAGCTGAAGAAGGTGCAGGAACGCCAGTATAACCCGCTGCCCATCGAGTTCCAGCTCACGCCGTACGAGATGCTCATGGATGACATCCGCTCCAAACGCTACAAGCTACGCAAGGTCATGGTGAGCCTTGGAGACTTTATTTCAATCTTTGTTTCATCTGTAACAGCATATTTTTTGACTTTACATTTGAATGCATGCATTTGGTCGCTTTATCCATTGCATTCAAGTTACATTTGACTAAATTCAGACACTTCATGTCTTTCTCTACTTTTTGAGCAACAAAAATATTGGCTAAAATGTGTTTGTGCGATTAAATTTGTTTGATGTATGTAAAGTACACATTAACTTAATAATTAAAGTTCCAAAAAACATTTCCAAAAGTTGCATTGCCAAATATATATTGCTTGTTCGTGACAATCTATATCTGAACTATATTAATAGACAATGGCTTCAGTTATAAAGGGTTTAATGATGTTTGCACCAAAAATGAGTCTCTACTACACTGTAAATTATTGATTTAAGAAATTAAACATATGGCTGCATAATTTCAGGATCAAACTAATTTACAGTTAAAAAAAAACTATATTTCATTAACTGATATATTGTTAATATTCCATCTAAAGTAATCAAATCTATTTTGTACCTGTATAATATAACAATTACCAGCATAATAATACAGGTGGGGAGGAGACATGATGAATTGATTCCTGAAATAAATACTAATATATGAAGCAAATTACTTGCAAAGTATTTGCCGAACCTGCATAACATTTTGCATTTTGACAGCCTTTATGGTTAAAAACTAGTTAGATGATTTTTTAAAGTGTTGGTGCATGTGTGTATTGAGATCTCCTTCTCTCTCAGGTGAATGGAGATATTCCTCCGAGGTTAAAGAAGAGTGCTCATGAGGTTATTCTGGAGTTTATCAGGTCCAGACCCCCTCTCAACCCCGTGAGTGCTGTTATGCTTGCTCTGATTTGCATGTGCTGTCTGTGGCGCTTTAGCACATGATTCTGGTGACTAGATAGATGAAATTGACTCATGCAATGATTTGTTTGCATGATTTCAGGTGGCGGCTCGTAAACTTAAACCGCAGGCCAAGTGTCCTCCGAGTCTACATGAGCGCATTCTGGAGGAGATCAAATCAGAGAGGAAGCTGAGGCCCGTGTCGCCTGATATGATCCGTAGAAGTCGATTTGGTGAGACTTAACACACACACACACACACACACACACACACACTATACAGGGTTCCTATGCGGTTTGGAAAAGTATGGAATTTGACAGTAATTTTCAGGTCTGGAATTCTTTTAAAAAAATGTTAAAATATGAAAATAAGAATTTAAAGGGGCCATGTGATGTGTTTTCCTTTCTCTTTGGGGCGTTACAAGCTGTTAGTGCAGAGATTAGATCCCTGACGTTGCAAAGATTAAAGTCTCACAACCAAAGAGAAATTCTTCATAAAAGTTATGATATTTATGAAAAGAAAGAAGGCGGAGCTATTATTCTGTCTGTAGTGTTGCTGCGGGCGCCATGTTCTGGAGACGCTGTGTGTCGTT